>JARYGA010058130.1:0-47465 GCA_030545235.1 Helianthus tuberosus
AAATTTAACATCTGGGTTTGTTATATCTCATGATCAGTTGAATGATACAGTTTATAAGAATCATAGTTTTGTTGTTAGTTTGATGGATAATGTTACTTGGGATCAGATTAAGGTTGTTTCTGTTTGGGATAGTTTAACGGCTTCCGATTTCGGCCATGTTGTGTTGCCCGATTCGGGTTCAGAATCGAATTCGGGATCAGGATCGTATTCAAGCGTTAAGGTTGATGTTCAGCCAACGATGTTTCAAAACTGTAAGGTGTTATCAGATACATATAGGTTAAGATGGACTTTAAATGAGAAGGATAATGTGATTGATATTGGTTTAGAGGGTGCGATCGGGATTCAAAACTATATGGCGTTCGGGTGGACGGAGCCGGGCAGGGAGCATGATCATATGCTTAACGCTGATGTGGCGGTGACGGGGTTTATGGAAGATGGTGTTCCGTTTGCGGATGATTTTTATATTACTAAGTATAGTGAGTGCATGAAGAATGATGATGGTACGGTTGAGGGTGTGTGTCCGGATACTATGTATAATACGTCGAATTCTGTTGAATCGGTTAACAATACGCGGTTGGTTTATGGGCATAGGAAAGATGGGGTGTCGTTTATTCGGTTTCAGAGACCGTTGAAGTCGGTAGACAAGACGTATGATTGGGATATTGATGTTACAAGCAAAAGAACCTGCATTTGGGCTTTAGGTTTGATAAAACCGCCCGATTCGCTTCGACCGTATTACCTTCCGCAAAATCATGGAAAGACTTACGGGCATGTGCATGTTAATGTTTCTGAGAGGGTTAATGATTGTGTCGGGCCACTTGATGCTGAAGATAAGGAGGATCAAGAGCTAGTAATTGCAGATAAGAAAGAACCTATTGTTGTTACTTCGGGCCCCGCTTTGCATTACCCGAACCCTCCAAATCCATCAAAGGTCTTGTATCTGAACAAGAAAGAATCACCGGTTTTGAGAGTCGAAAGAGGTGTCCCCGTAATGTTCTCGATACAAGCAGGTCATGATGTTGCGTTCTACATCACGTCTGACCCGCTTGGCGGGAATGCTACTTCTAGAAATATGTCGGAAACGGTTTTCATAGGTGGACCAGAAGCCCAAGGGGTGCAGTCCAGTCCTAAAGAATTGACATGGGCCCCGGACCGAAACACACCGGATCAAGTCTATTATCAGTCGGTTTTCACACAGAAAATGGGTTGGAAGGTTCAAGTGGTAGACGGCGGTTTAACCGATATGTATAAAAACAGCGTTCTGTTAGATGATCAGCAGGTTAATTTCTTTTGGACACTCTCGGATAAGTCTATATCTATAGCAGCTCGTGGTGAGAAGAAAAGCGGGTATCTTGCTATCGGTTTCGGGTCAGAAATGGAGAATAGTTTCGCATATGTTGGATGGGTTGACGTTAACGGTACGGGTCGGGTCAATACGTATTGGATAGATGGAATGAACGCCCAAAGTCTCCACCCGACCAATGAAAATTTGACGTATGTGAGATGCCGGTCGGAAAACGGTGTCATCACTCTCGAATTCACCCGCCCGTTGGATCCCAATTGTAACCGCAAAGAACGAAAAGAGTGTAACAACATTATTGAACCCACATCTCCTCTCAAAGTTATCTGGGCTATGGGGGCGAAATGGTCATCAGACCATTTAACAGAAAGTAACATGCATTCGGTAAAAAGCAACAAGCCCGTTCGGGTTTCGCTTATTCGTGGTTCAGCCGAAGCCGAGGAGGATTTACGACCCGTATTAGCAGTACATGGGTTCATGATGTTTCTTGCTTGGGGTATGTTACTTCCGGCTGGCATTCTAGCTGCGCGTTACACGAAACATTTACCCGGTGACATATGGTTCAAGGTTCATGTCTACTCGCAATACTCGGGGTTAGCAATCACGTTTCTCGGGATCCTTTTTGCCGTTGCCGAGCTTCGAGGGTTCCATCTGGGCTCCGTACATGTCAAATTCGGAATCTTGACGATTCTCATGGGCTGCATACAGCCCATTAACGCCTACTTCCGACCTAAAAAGCCCGAAAACGAAAACCCGTCATCCAAAAGGGTCATTTGGGAATACATCCACATGTATGTCGGCAGATGTTCTATTCTTGTCGGGGTTTCCGCTCTTATTACTGGAATGAAGCATCTAGGAGAAAGATACAATGACGAAAACACCCACGGGTTAACGTGGGCTTTGATCGTGTGGGTATTGTTAGGCGCTCTCACCTTTATATACTTAGAATATAATAAAAGGCGTTGGCAGGAGACGGTTACACGAAGCAATTGGGTTTTGGGTAATTCGGAAGATGAGGATGCTGATCTTTTAAGTTCAAACGGGAATCATGGCGAAAAAGAATCAGTTATGTCGGATAGAATGGAAATTCAGTTGGAACCAACGTCGGGTGGGAGGTACAATGTCATTTAAAGTCGGGTCCTTTTTCAAGCTTCGGTGGCCTTTGGTTTTCATTTTTTATATGAACGATCTCGACCTGGTCACCAGTTATGATCTTGGTGGCTCCCTGTGTGTAGTCAACATGTTTGCAGGTTCTTGAGGCAAAATGATATCTTATGTACTTTTTCTACAGTTAATACATTTGTTATATTCATCAACAATCAACATATTTTGCAGGTTCTTTCTTTTAGAGAAGTGGAAATTTTGTGTTATTATCATTTCTATTTTGTTCGAAAATAGTTTGTTAACAAAGATACTAGAGTAAATTACAAAAATCGTCATTTATGTATGTCACTTATTGCAAACTGTGTCCTTTGTCTTCAATAATTACAGAAAACGTACTCGATGTTTGCAAACCCTTGCAAGTTATGTCCTTTAGCACTAACTCAGTTAATTTTTGCGGTTAAATCTGACCAAATAGATCTCACATGAGGGTATATTAGTCATTTTACCATAAATACTAAAAAAATTAAATTATAAAAAATTCAGATCTTCTCTCTCTTAACACTATGATTGGTGTGCGTTGTTGGTTCAGTTTGGCTGGTTTTTTTAAGGTCGAACTTGTAACTATGGCTTCTGAGAAACTAATCGGAACCGGCTGGGTTGGCCGGATTGGCCAAAAAGGTTCAGTTTGGCTGTTTGGGCCGCCCATGGAATCGTAGCATTAGATCTTTGAAAGTTGAATATCATAATAGTTTGTTTTTAACATTCCCTTACTACTAAAGATGATAAATCTTCTCATTCAAATTTTACATAAATCAAGTTAACCATGCTTGTGAAGCTGTGCTTGAAAGAGCCCAATCTAAGTCCTGGCCCAAGGCCCAAAAGAAATACCCACCTAGGGACCGAGTCCGTGCATAATGGACCTTGGATTTAATCGACCCAATATCATCATATGACACCCATGAATCTCCTGCATACGAATAGTAGGAAATCCTTGTGTCGTCAAATACAATTGTTGCATTGTTGTCCCTATTGAAATCAATGACTTGAGAGTAGACCAATAGGCCGCTTCCAGGGCCCGTGCCGGTGGCGGGTGCTCCAACAGTGGTGATGTTTGGGTTCGCGAGCGACCATGTTGGACCATAGAGCGGTAGGCCAATGACAATCTTTTTGGGAGGCACGCCTACTTGAATCCACGACCCAATACCGAAATCTGTGCTAAGATTGGTGTATGGGTCATACAATGCCGAGTGCAATCCTGTGAAATTTTCCCAAGAACCATGATAATCGAAACACATTGGGCTAATCCAATCAACATATTGACTTATTGCTTGAATCGGGTATGATCGGGGTCCACCATTCAAAGAAATGTTGGACGCGTAATAGACGGCTGATGTCAATATGAGACGGACCCTTTTGGTGATATTGGCCTCGTATTCAAGTGCTTCACGCCATTCCTTAAACAACAAACCTAGGTTTGACATATCTGCTTCATTCGATGGAAACTCCCAATCAAGGTCAACCCCGTCAAAGTTATATTCCCGTGCTACTTTTATGGTAGAATTAATAAAAGTTGCACGAGAACACGCTTGACTAGCCATTTGAGAGAAGATACCGGGTAAAGCACCACCTCCACCACCCCCAATGGATAAAACCGTCTTGGCATGTGGATTCCAACTACCCGTTGCATTTGCAAACTCGAGTAGCTTCTCTACGTCATCCGAGGTGACGTTGAGTGCGTATGTTGTAGGGGATGGTAGGACAAACGCGTAGTAAATGTGTGAGAAGTATGATGTGTCAATGGATGAAGCAGGGTATCCAGTGAACGAAGGCCAGTAAGCCGCTCTAATTCCTTGAGGTTGAAGCAACCCGCCAATCGATGAGGGAGCCGAAACACGAGGTTTTGATGCAAGTGCAGAGGCACCATGATCAAAAGAAAAGTTGAAGATTGTTAAGAAAAAGAGGAAGGTTATAGACATGGTTGTTAGCTTTATCTCTTGTTTTGTACATTTATTATCTATTTATAGACTTAATATTAAAAATGTTTAATATTCTTAGTTATAACCATCAGCGTACGACGTCGTGTAGATCAGCAACTTTTCCTAATGGACAAAACAGAGAGAGATTCCAATGGCTTCTTACTTCATTTGTGTTCAAGAAGTAGGCATCATTGTTTACGAACTATGAACATTGAAATAAATGTATCTATATGTACACACACTACAAACGAATGGTCATTTTTTTTTTTATTATTTGCTACTACTTCCCCCTCTACTTTTAGTTATTCTAATCAAATTTTCATAAGTTAAGTTGTATTAAAAAGAATATAACTTAATGGGTTATTGATCAAAGTCACGTTTGGTCAGTGTAATTCGTGGGATATGCCACGCATTGTGGTTGGCTGGTGGCTTGTTTTGAAGATTGAGGCGTAGATAAAAAAACATGTTGCATATATTTAAAAATCAAGAAAAAAGTTACATCATTGTAATAATTAAAGGAATAATTGCATATTTCCCCTTAAAAACATCTTTAATTACATATTTACCCAAGCCAAAATAAAAATTGCATATTTCCTCTTTCCTGTTAAAATGACTAAACTACCCTTCTTAACCTCTCTGCAAACCCTATCCAAACCAAACACACACACACACAGCCAAACAACTCTTTGCCTCTCCCTCTCGATGACAGGCCGACAGTCACACCGGCCGGCCACCGGCTTTCTTTTGTTTCTCCGACACACCACCCACACCCCCACAACTCTCCCTCGTTCTTTCATCTCCGGCGGCAAACCGGAGCAACGCCGGCTGTCTTCTCCGGCCGCACACCCTCACACACACCCCACCTTGCAGAGTTAACAGAGAGAGTCGGAGCTGAGAAAGAGATTGGTGAGAGAGAGAGAGACGGCGAGATTTCCGGCGTCAGTGCCGCCGTTCACGGCGGCGGAGACGGTGGGTTTCAGATGAAAATGCAGTTTGATCTCGTTGATTTTGCAAGCAGCAGTGGTGCAATAGTGTCAATATTCAGAGATAATGTCACCCATGTGATTGCCGCCACAGATTCAAAAGGTGCCGGCGCAAGAACATATAAACTGTTAATGGCCAAATGGTCAAAACTTTGGCTGTCTTTTTCATTATTGTTACATTGAATTTTTATGGTTGTTCTTTTGAGATGATTTTTCGGTATCGTAATGGATTAAAGTTTTGGCATTTTGTTTTCTATTTAGATGATTGTCAATTGTATTTTTTATGATTGTTACTCTTGTTCGTGAGGAAAAATAATTAAAAGAAAAATTTCATGAAAAAATGCAAGTAGTGAAAAAAGACAAAAACTAGTAAAAAAAAATGGTAAATATGCAATTTTATAAAGTTTAGTAAAATGAAAGGTAAAATATTCTTTCTATAATTTAATTTTAATAAATTAAATCAAAATGGGTAAATTTGCAATTTTACTAGTTAATAGAGGGGAAATATGCAATTTAATTTTTGGCTTGAGTATATATGCAATTTCAAAGTTTTTTAAGGGCAAATATGCAAAAAAACCCATAATTAAAATAGTTTTGAGGATCGAAACGTTGAAAAAAAGTATACAGCGACAATACATTAGGTATCATGAAGAAGTTACGTCATTACGAAAATCAATGTTTACAATACAGAAGGAAATTTTGAAAAACTGTTCGGTAAAACCATCAACCCAAACCTAACATTTAGGAATTTAGTTTCTAAAGTATTATAACTAATTAAAATATTTGGAATTTTTTTTTGAAAATTTTATATATATTTAATATATTTGGAAATTATTTAGTATAATACCAAAAAAATACTTAAATTATTAAATGTTTAATAAAATAATGAAAAATTAAAACAATATAATTAATAATAATAATAATAATAATAATAATAATAATAATAATAATAATAATAATAATAATAATAGTAATAGTAATAGTAATAAGAGTAAGCATATTTAAAATTAAAACTAATAAATAAACAAAAATCATATGTGGTTACTTTCTAATTAGGAGTAAGTTGCCAAAATAGTCCCTGAGTTTGGTCATTCTTGCCACTTTAGTCTAAAACTCAAGTCTTTAGAATCTGGGTCCCTGCAGTTTTAATTTTGTTGTCATTTTCATTCAAAAGCAAAATCTGTTCAGATTTTCAGTTAACATCCAGTTTTTTTTTGTCCTTTTTCCTCCCTTTTAATGAAGGGCAAGATGGTCAGATTTTTTTTAATTTGTTATAATAAAACGTTAAAAGAACATTTTACCCTTCATTAAAAGGGAGTAAAAAGACAGAAAAACTGAATGTTAACTGAAAAACCTGACCAGATTTTGATTTTGGATGAAAATGGCAACAAAATCAAAACCACATGGACCCAGATTCAAAAGACTTGAATTTTGGACTAAAGTGACAAAAGTGATCAAACCTTAGGGACCATTTTGGCAGTTTACTCTTTCTTTAATGGTTACAAAACTAATTGTTTTGAGTCAACCCCAGTTTGTCGATGACATTCTGGTGTAGTGGCAACCTCACGAGCTTTTAATATGGAGGTCATGAGTTCGAGTCGAGGTGGTTTTAACATAATGGGCCTTATGACGTTGAGGTTCCTCTGCAATAGTAGCGGACTAGATCACTAGCGTCATCAATGTTTGTAGGTGTTGGTGGTCTTTTACCATTGGGTTTACCCAGGTGATTGAACTTTTGCTGGTCGTCTAAAAAAACAGAATCAGGCCCAGCTCTGAAGAGCTGAAAATGCAAAAATACAGTGAACACGAGTGAAGAGACTGAGTGGGAGTTGCTCTACCAATTCAGCTGGCCTTAACTTTTGGAACAAAAAAAAAGAAATAAAAAATCAAATTATTGTAGATGTCGATCGGGTAAATTGATATACAGCGTAAAGTGCAATTTGCGTTTATGTAGTTTTGTGGCGAGAGCAGCCTGAAACCCTTAAATTTTTTTGCACCCTTTGTACTTGTGTTATCAAAATCTAACAGTATACGTCCTTTCGTCTATTGAACGTTAGATTTAATTTAAAAATGTTGTGAAAAGACGAAACTACCATTTTATTTTTGCAAGAGTTAAATGTCATTTTAGTCTCTGTGGTTTGAGTCATTTTGCCAATTTAATCCAAATGTTTCATTTTTCACATGTGGGTCCAAAAAGGTTTCACCGTTGCCATTTTAGTCTACTGGGTTTAGTTCATCCATTTTTTCTGTTAACGAGAAGGCCAATCGGGTCATTTTATATGGCCGAATTGCCCTTCTAGTTAATAGAATTACATATAAAATGACCGAATTGACCTTCTAGTTAACAGAAAAAATAGATGAAGTTAACCCAGCGGACTAAAATGTCAACGGTAAAACTTTTTGGACCTACAGGTGAAAAATGAAATAAACCAACCCATTTACAAAATAACCTAGATAATTAGGCATCAAAAGTAGTGGGATCAAATGCTAATTTTGCAAAAGTATACAAAAGCATCTACGCATAAATAAGCATAATTACATAATTAGGCATCAACACCATTGGATCTAGGGCTGGCAGTTGGGTACCTGTTAAGACACGATTAGATCTGTCTGACTGAAAAATACACCCTTTGACTTTTTTAATTTTTAAAATAATTAAAATTACAATGTTAGATTCTATCATTTATTCATCTTTGTACATAAAACATAAAACTGTTTTATAAACATGAGGTAGAAAGTAGTTAAACGAGTCGTAATCATGTTTGAAACTTATGTTGTGCGCGCCGTCAGAAACTTGTTAAACCTGTTAAGACACGATTTGCCAGCCTTAATTGGATCCTATATTCCCTTCCTCGTTGAAAGCGGAATTCGAAGTTCAAGAACCTCAAACCACCTTCAAGTGGAATACGAGGTAAGTTTCAGTACCATTAACCCTAATGCCGGCTACAAATGTTCATGTAAACCTGCATCATGTTCCAGTTTCAATTCTGAAGTAAACTACACTAACCAAAATCAAGTAAAATTGAAGTGAACTCAAAATAAATAAACGCTTGTTCTTGTGTTTACCTTTGACCCTCGGTGTATCCATCACCATTTCAACGGTAAACACCATGATCAGAGGTGGACCGAAGGTTGGTAGGTGAAAGTGTTAGGTGGATTGGAGTGGGTGTCGGGTAGATCAAAGTGGATCGGAGTGTGGTGTCGGGTGGTTAATGATCAGTGGTTGGTGGGGGTGTTCAATGGATCGGAGTGGTGGCGGGTGTCAATCGTTGTGGTGAGTTGTTCTATCGGTGGTGGGTGGAAGAATGGAGTGGTGTGGTGTTCTAATGGTGTGGTGCGGTGTTCCGGTGGGAGAGTGGTGGTGTTCTAGAGGGAGAGTGACGGTGGTGGAACAGTGATGTGAAGTGGAGTGGCCGGTGCCTGGTGGTGGTGGGTGGAAGAGTGGAGTTGGAGTATAAGTAAACCTAGGGGACTCATTGTGTTACATAATATATTAGGGGGTTTGGGGCTTTAGAAGGGGTGAAAACACCAAAATGCCCATATCGTTAAGTATTGGACGAAATATGCTGATGGTGTCAGAGAGAGGGGGGATTAATTTTCAGAAATAATAGATGGGTATGGTAGAATTTTAAAAGGAGTTATTGGAGAATAATGTCTTCAAAACCAATTTTAGATTATTTACAATATCTTGATCAACAAATCACTTATGATGTGAGGTGGAGTGGCCGGTGCCTGGTAGTGGTGGGTGGAAGAGTGGAGTTGGAGTATAAGTAAACCTAGAGGACTCATTGTGTTACATAATATATTAGGGGTTTGGGGCTTTAGAAGGGGTGAAAACACCAAAATGCCCCCTATCGTTAAGCATCGGACGAAATATGCCGATGGTGTCAGAGAGGGGGGGGGGTGGACATATAGAGGGAGGGACATATACAGTTAGATTTTGATAACACAAGTACACATGGTGTAAAAAAAGTTTGGGGTTTCAGGTTGCTTCCGTCACCAAACCATATAGACACAAATTGCACTTTGCTCTTATATATATTATTTTATTTTATTTTATTTTTTTGAACGATAAATTTGGATCACTGACGGACCACTGGAGTATCATCGTACAACCAGCGGAACCACCGGATCATATCCAATGTATAGTATATTTTAATGAATAAAATATGAATTACATTCATGTCTCATTTGATTTACAATTTTTTTTTTTAAATCCATTGTAAATAAAAAAAATTATTCGTCGAAACCGAGCCTTACGAATTTAAACATTCGGTCAAAACGCGCTGGTTTCACTCACTAAACACATGGCTGGCCGGCTGCCTTTAAATTTTTTCTTGACATTCCGTTATAAATTTTGTTGGAAACGGAGTTGAATTGGAAATAGCGGTATGGTGACGAACCGAATTGGTACTGGTCAGACAACATCAGTATCGGTATTTATTTTTATGGTATTCAATCGATATAAAACACGACTTCATTTATTGGGTCACATCATACACCTTTTGTGTAATAAGACTGCCGGGTATGGTGGGGCTTGGGTTGGGGCAATTGCTGACACCTGGATGTAACCCAAACCCAAGTTTTAATGGGGTATGGTGGGGCTTGGGTTGGGCGTGGCTGGGCCGGCGTGGCTGGGCCGGCGTGGCCTAGCCACATCACCATTTTTTTAATATATATTTAAATTAATTAAATACATAAAAAAAACATATTTTTTTTAAATACATAAACAAACATAATAATTATTAAAATAAAAAACAATCATTCTTCGTCGTCTTCGTCGTCTTCGTCGGTTTCGAACCCAGGAATCGTTGAAACATGTTCCACCAAATCAGATCGAAGGTTGTGATGTATATCCCTTGACTTGATCCAAAATTCATTAACCGCTTTATCTTGGTCTGTTACGTTACCTGGTTGGGAATCATCGTCATCATAGTGGGTAACGACCGCTCTACCTTCGTCCTCCAAAATCATGTTGTGAAGAATGATACATGTGTACATCACGTTTCCAATCTGATCCTTGTCCAATAGTCGACAAGGCATTTGTAATATTCGCCACCTTTTCTTCAAAACACCGAATGCTCGCTCGACGTCTTTACGTGCAGCCATCTGTACCCTGTTAAACTTTAATCTCTTTGGATCTGTCGTACCGTGTTTTGTGAATGATTTTACAAAAACCCCCCACTCTGGGTAAATCCCATCAACTAGGTAGTACCCATACACGTACTCAACCCCGTTTACAAAGAAAGTTCCTTTGGGTCCTATACCATTTACTCGATCATTGAAAAGGGGCGAGTGGTTTATGATGGTAATATCATTATGTGAACCTGGCATACCGAAGAACGCATGCCATATCCAAAGATCTTGGGACGCAACCGCTTCAAGCATGATGGCTGGACTCCCGTGAAATCCACTCGTGTGAGCGCCTTGCCATTGGGTAGGACAAAGTTCCCAAGCCCATTTCATACAATCTAAACTTCCTAGCATCCCGGGTAGCCCGTGATAATCTGCGTGATGTTCCAATAATTGTTGCATGTCACTGAACGAGGGCTTTCTCAAATATCTTTTCCTATAGAGTTCTAGAATACACGAACAAAAGTTGTGAAGACTTTCTCTAGCTACACGTGCAGACATTTTTAAATAGTCATCCATAATGTCCGAACTATTGCCGTACGCTAACTGCCTAAGTGCGGTCGTGACCTTTTGCCACGTAGTAAATCCTAATTGCCCGGTTACGTCGGGTTTTTGTTGAAAATAAACAT
Organism: Helianthus tuberosus; assembly: GCA_030545235.1. Lineage (NCBI taxonomy): Eukaryota > Viridiplantae > Streptophyta > Magnoliopsida > Asterales > Asteraceae > Helianthus > Helianthus tuberosus. The sequence goes on from JARYGA010058130.1 coordinate 11,126, forward strand.
ACTTCTCCTCAAGATCTCTAGATATCCTTAAAAATAAGTTTCTACTCATACGAAAACGACGCCTAAACATTTTTTCATCATACTTAGGTTCAGCTGAGAAGTAATCGCTTACCAACAAATCGTTAGCGGTAACCCGTTCACGAGCGATGTACCTTCTTCTGCGTTTAGGTTGTTGACTCTCTTCCTCCTCCTCTTCGTTTTCAACGATAGCTTTCACCACCGTCGCGATCGTTTGTAGAAATATTTCCGCCCCATCGTCAGATGATGATGACGATTCAGTATAACTTAAAGAACTCATGGCGAGATTGTGTTTTATGTGTTTGATTTTGTGTGAGAAAAATGATAAATATTGTAAAGTATTTATAAAGGAATTTTTTTTTTTTTTAAATAGACCAACGGCTAGCCCAACGGCTAGTTTGGTTTGGCCATTCACAACCCGCCATGTCAGCTTGGCCAGACCGCCCCACGCCCGGCTTGAAACCCATGCCCCAAGGGCCACGCCGAAACCCATGCCCACCCGGGGTGGTGGCTTGGGCGTTTTCCCCCTACCCACGCCCAAACTCCCGCCCCATACCCCGCAGTCTAAAACCATTGTAAATAAACATTTTTTTAGCCATCAAAATCGAGCCTTAAAATTTTTTTAACATTCTGCAAGCAACGCATGGATTCCTTCAAAGTACGAATTCAACAATACCCCTCCATCGTTTCATTGTTGTCATCCTCATTGTCGCTACACAAGCACCACCAAAATCGTCAATTTCGTTGTCATCATCCCTACCACCGCCATTAAAATCTAGTAAAAATTCATCCAATAATAATCAAGTTTTCTTAGCTTCATGAAAGGCACTCAGGTTTTTTTTATTAATATTATTATATATTTTGGTATAAAAGAAAAAAGAGTAAAATGCACGGATAGTCCCTGTGGTTTTACAAAGTTTCAGCTATAGTCCCCAGATTTTGGAAATTAAACTCATAGTCCCTGTGGTTTGACAGTTTGTTACGCTGATAGTCCCTGGAGTGGATTTGGGTTAGTTTTCTCAGTTAAGTCCATGTGAAATTACAAAATTACCCTTGCTTTTATTATATTCATCAACATCATCATCATTCAACAGACTCATGTATCTCTCTTTCTACTCTCTCTCTCTCTCTCTCTCTCTCTCTCTCTCTCTCACTAAAAACCACCACCACCGTCATCTCCCCTGCCACCATCACCACTCCCCACCACCGCCATCCCCTTCCACCACCACACCTCCGCCTCCTAAACCCATACCCGCCTCCACCATCAACCACCCATCCCCAAATCATGTACACAAAACAAATAGCACGAAAACGAATAGCACGAAAACGACTTAACGTTGCTAAATGTTTCCCTAAAACTTATTCATAAATCGATACATTCAAATTCCAATACATCAACTCAGACATTACCACAAACAACTCATGTGCATAAACAAAATATACAAATTTCAATACACAACAATCAAGACCGTACCCGGACGAATCGAGAACCGTTCTGGAGATCTTAATCTTCTTCTTAGCACCCTTATAAAGATCAACCAAGCTACAATTCAACACATTCTCTAAAGCAGGAGCCTTCTTCCCGGAAGAACTCTCTCCACCATTCACATTCCTAAAATACCCCTCCTTAAACCCCATCCCATTACCACCACCAGCAGCAGCATCTCCACCAAACAACTCCGCGTATATATCATCTGCATCCCTAGGGTTAAACCTAAAATTAGGGTTCGGATGCTGGTGACCATTACTATTATGATTATTATTGCTGTTGTTGTTGTTGTTGTTACTATGACTGGTGGAGGCGGGTATGGGTTTAGGAGGCGGAGGTGTGGTGGTGGAAGGGGATGGCGGTGGTGGGGAGTGGTGATGGTGGCAGGGGAGGTGACGGTGGTGGTGGTTTTTAGTGAGAGAGAGAGAGAGAGAGTAGAAAGAGAGATACATGAGTTTGTTGAATGATGATGATGTTGATGAATATAATAAAAGCAAGGGTAATTTTGTAATTTCACATGGACTTAACTGAGAAAACTAACTCAAATCCACTCCAGGGACTATCAGCGTAACAGACTGTCAAACCACAGGGACTATGAGTGTAATTTTCAAAATCTGGGGACTATAGCTGAAACTTTGCAAAACCACAGGGACTATCCGTGCATTTTACTCAAGAAAAAAAGTAACTTTCATTTTATGCTCCGATATATGAAACTGGGTTTTTTTTTTAAGTTAACAATGTTAACAAACGCTAACCTGTAAGCTATTCTTAACTAAAAAAGCTAGACTGTTCATTTATCGGGTTAAGTTATTCTACAAAAACTCATAATTGTAAGAAGAATTTATAGAGTGACAAGTGTCCAATAAGCTAAAAACCTAAACCCACTACACCACCACCCAAAATCTAAACATCCACCACACCACCACCCAAAAACCTACCCCCCCTCCCGCGCAAAAAAAAAAAAAAAAAAAAAAAAAAAAAAAACTATACCTCACCAACCCCCCCCCCCCCCCCCCCAAAAAAAAAAAAAAAAAAAAAAACCTAAAAAAATCCTAAACACCCACCCACCACCCAAAAACCCGACATTTTTTTTTGGTGGGTGATGGGGGATGGGGGGTTTAGGTTTTTAGGTGATGGTGGGTGTTTAGGTTTTTTTTTGTAGTGGGTTTTTTTAGAAGCCTTTATACCCTTCTTACAATTAGGAGCCTTTGTATTTGATCCTAATCCTTCATTTATCATATGAAATTTATCAACTAAAAAACGTAAATATATTGTTCCTGATGGATAACCGTGGTAAATAAAATTTTTGAACCGGGTTCATATATGTATATATATTATTTTTTACAAAGATTAGTCAAAACACTTTTGACAAGTATGTATTTATAAATATATATATGTTAGTTAAAGTTAAACTTTTATCGAGTGAAAACACACACACACACACACACACATATATATATATTATAGCAACAAAAGCACAAGTAACAAATGATTAATATGAACACTTTTATACCAAGTAATACCTGTAATGGAACAAGGTCACTAAAATGCAAATACGAAATATAAACATAACCATAGGGGGTTTTAGGTATACCTTCGGTTAGTAATAACCGCGTGAGACACCGAGATGCAACGAGGTGAGCTAGAACAAAAGGAACAAGCCGAAAACGCAGCTCTTTTTCAGCCGGTTAGCGGCGGCGGCCGAACAGCGGCGGTTGTGGCGGCAGGAGGGAGGGAGGGTGGCGGCTGTAGTGAAGTGTGGTAATTAGGGTTTTGTTTTTGGACAAGCCTCTTATGTCTTAACCGATGCTTAAGCTTATATAGCCAAGGATTAGGTTAAAACTAAAACCCTATGGGCCATAATGTCACGGCCCCCGACCCAGTTTCTCGGTTCGGATGCCGCGGGACAGAAAACCCGTGGTATTTAAACATAATTTGGCAGCGGGATTTTGAACAGGATCGGTTAAACTGATAACACCCATTTATTTTATTTCCAAATTTCGGGACAAACCCCGTATTTTACAATAAAGGAATTTTACTGGAAAATCCCTTGTTTACAAAAACATGTTTATTTATTTATTGAGCCACTTCCTTCAAGCTGGTAGTGCTACGCGGCACTTTTCCTGGTTCATAGTAAATCACCTGAAACATGTTTAAAAAGATTTTATCAGTGGGGAAATACTGGCGAGTCATCCCGTTTGTACAAAACGACACATTGTTATAATTTACAGCATTAAGAGTTTTCACATTTGCCCCTATCTTGTAATTAGTTGGTTCAGTTGTCACTCGACCAGATCTATGACTGTGGACATATCACTAAATTAGCCTCGCCCACCTAAAGTGATAAATCATTAGTAGTAATGTGCACAAAACCCCCAATTACTGCCAGTAATTAAAGATTAGCAAAGACTTAATCACTGCAAAGTATAACTGGAAAACATTTAGGGTTTTGTAAACAATTTGGTAAAGAGAAAATGACTCACATTGCGAGTTTAACTGGTCAGAGTTTTGCCTACTGATTTAGCCTCGTAACCTAGTTAAATAACAATGCACACGAAACTAGGTTAGTAACTTAATACAACATTTACGATAAACTCACGAAATCAAAACCCTCACGACGAATGACAAAGTATAGCCCGAATTCGGGAAGCACTTAAACATCCATCGGATCGGTTTCAATCGATCGGACATTGTATCGTAGCAGTGATCGAGTTATTACCCTGTAATCGTAGTAGCGTTTCAACACTTAAACACTCGTATCTAAGCAGAATATTGATGTTTTGAAATGAATTTTTCGAACACAGAAACAAGACTATGCAACGTCCCATTTATAGCAGATTTTTGAGTTTTACGCGACCCGCGTAAACTCCAAGAACAACCTACGCGGCCCGCGAGGGCCACCCTAGCTACGGCTAGGGCTACCGTGTAACGTGTAGGTCTGCCACGTGTCTGACACGTGGCCTAAAGCTTATCCGGAGCATCTTGAAGCTGTCGCGCCCTGCGTAAGCTTCAGTTATCTCTTACGCGGCCCGCGACAGATCAACAAAATTTGAATTTCTTGATTTTTCACAAAGATTAGGGTTTTAGGGGTCCGGGTTTTCACTTACGGAGTGTTGTGGGATATTTTTGCAGGTCCTTACACATAAGCCCACATCCTTTCCTCTTGTCTTTCTTTCAGCCCATTAACAAAAGTCTATAATGTAAAACCCAATATGATTAGGTATATTATAGTATTTATTTTATAACGTTATAAAATAAAACATTATGAATCGTTCTGTCAAAACATGTCATTTAATCTAATTAAATGAATTACCTTGTTGTCCTCAGCGTAACTCTTACGGGTCAAGACCCGGTCGGTAGCGTTGACTTATCTAACCGGACATGAACTTCCAACAGCTCCCACTTGGACGGTTTCTGATAAGATCCCAACGTAGATAGCCAACGGTGCTCTAGCTACACATGGTTGCCCCTAGCAGATCATGACACTTCAAAGTAACCAACCAAGGTATCCTCCTTTAGCAACGGTTCGTTGCTTGAAGACAGTAGACTTATGGCAATCGTTGTCATCTATCCTTTCTATAAAAGACATCAATTGAAACTATGAGACATGGATCAAATCATTCTCATAATGCGTTTCAATTATTCTTGTTCTCGATTCATATTCATAGTGGTCCAATCAAACACACAGTCAGTTTGGGTAAGGCCTTACACTTCTCCAGTATGAATCAACGAGGGCGCCTTAATGCCTAGCTGTTACATTTTAATGTAAGAGTACAGAATTCCCTATTGGTCATATACAATTTCCACTGAACTTCAGATCCATTCCCATCTAGAAGCCTTTATGACTGGCAGTTACGCAACAGCGGTTGGCTTTAATCAAAGAATGGTTCCTGGTAAACGAAAGTTCTAATATATATCTCAGGTCAGAGGATACCAGATGTGTATGCCGTATCAAAACATCTTATGACTGAATCCATGAAGATAATTTTACGCGAGTTACATCCAGCGTCATTCATAATGAGGCCTGTGAATTTGGAAGTCAACCACTTGAGTCCAATTTCAGAAAAGTCTTAATTCAGAATCGTTCCCACGAGTCTGATCGACTTCGGATAATTTAGAATACATGATTCATGCATTAAACGTATCAAAATCGAACACAATTGTAGGATTCAGGAATTGCATTTAACTAATAAATTAAAATGAATGCAAGAGTACAACTGGTTAATGTTCATACACCCAAATATTAAATCAAAACATATCATTAGCTAATCTAAGCCCATTAGCGTCTACTTGACGGTCATGTTTCTCTTGAGTCATTGGCTTAGTAAACGTGTCAGCTAAGTTTTGATATGTGTCAATTTTGCTTATAATAATGTTTCCGCGTTCCACAATTTCCCGTATGTAGTGAAACTTTCTCAAAATGTTCTTGGCTTTCTGATGAGATCAAGGCTCCTTAGCTTGAGCAATAGCACCTGTGTTATCACAAAATATCTGGATGGGTTTCATGATGCTTGGAACCACATCGAGATCGGCTATGAACTTCTTCATCTAAGCAACTTCTTTTGCGGCATCTGATGCGCCAATGTACTCAGATTCCGTGGTGGAATCAACCACGACACTCTGCTTGGAGCTTTTCCATGAGACAAATCCTCCGTTGAGAGTGAACACAAAACCTGTTTGTGAGCGAGAGGTATCTCGGCCAGTTTGAAAACTAGCATCACTATAACATTTTACAATGAGCTCCTCATTGACTCCTCCAAATATCAAGAATATATATTTTGTCCTTCTCAGGTACTTAAGGATGTTCTTAACTGTAGTCCAGTGAGCAATCCCAGGGCTTTGCTGGTAGTGGCTGGTCATGCTTAAAGCATATGAGACGTCTGGTCGAGTACATACCATAGCATACATGATCCTTAGAAGGAGCTTACGATTTGTTCAAGACGGTACCTTTAGTCATTGGAACATCTCCTTTCTTAGCGTTTTCCATCATAAAGCGTCTTATCACTTGGTCTATGTATGTACTTTGACTTAGCCCAAGAAGTTGCTTAGATCTATCCCTATAGATCTTGATTCCCAAAATGTAAGTGGCTTCTCCAAGATCCTTCAATGCAAAACAAGATCCCAACCGTCGTTTAATTTCATTAAGCATAGGGATGTTGTTTCCAACGATTAATATGTCATCCACATACAGGATGAGAAATGATATAGTACTCCCACTAGCCTTTCTGTAAATACAAGGCTCATCTTCATTTTGACAAAGCCAAATTCTTTGACTTTCTGGTCAAAGCGAAGATTCCAGCTCCGAGACGCTTGCTTGAGTCCATAAATAGACTTGTTTAGCGTACATACCCTACTAGGAAACTTTGGATCAATAAAACCGTCAGGTTGAACCATATAAACATCTTCAGAAAGATGCCATTAAGAAAAGCGATTTTAACGTCCATTTGCCAAACTTCGTAATCATAGTACACAACTATGGCAAGCAATACCCTAATCGATTGATCATAGCGACGGGCGAGAAGGTTTCGTCATAGTCAATACCTTGAGTTTGAGTGAAACCCTTCGCAACTAGTCGTGCATTATAGGTATGTATGTTTCCATGCATGTCGGTTTTTTTTTCTTAAAAACTCATTTGCTCCCTACTGCCCGAGATTCGGGGGGTAGCTCAACCAAGTCCCGTTTTTATCTTACTCACAAATACTTGTTTTATTATATTTCTCTTTTTGTATACACTCACAATAATTTGATAAAGGATGAGTAGTAGGTTATAGTGATTTTTCAAAATACAAGGATGGATAGAGAAACGATAGACGGGATGTAGTGAGGTTTTAGTAACATATTTATAAAAAAAATAAAGATAGGAGAAGAGTTGTTGGATGAGATGTAAATGCTCTAATCCGTTAAAAAAAAATACCTTCTATTACCTGGATGTGAATGCTCAAATCCGTTAAAAAAATATACTTTCTACTACCTTCTGCGCATTTCAATTTTCAACCTGTAAGAGTTTCTACAATGTTGAATCTAACAAGCTCGATCTCATCATAACACATTAATACATCAGATTTCAAGCCTTCATAATAAATTCTCATTTTTTCTCAAAACACCAAACCTCTGCAAACCTACACCTCATCATCCATATCATCCCCACTTTTACATTTATAAAATATAATAAATTATATTTCTTTTATAATAATTTGTTTTTTTAGATTTAGTATATATATAAATTTTAATGATATAATACTATTTAAAATTAAATTAAACTAGGGGTATTCGACTCCGCGCGTTGCGCGACATGTTAGGTTAGCTTTATTAGGTATGGTTGCAAGCATTTATCATGTCCTTTGTTGTGATACAACCTCTACAAGTACAATTAACATAATAAACCATCAGCTAAAACATGGTTCTTTGTAACTACAATCTGAGCAACCGTTAGTTGGAGCAATATTAGTTGACCAATAACGTCTGATGCTTTAACCATTGACCCACGTTTCGCCTTTCCCCATTCCCCATTCCCGTGAAGTCTATTGCAATTGGACCATCAGCAGCAAAAGCATCAAAGTTGGTCAGTTATAACATACTTTTAAGACATAAAACTGTAACACCCGTCTCACTTAATCAAGATTTTAATAATAGAATACGCACTTTAATGCTAAAAATGCGACTTTACAAAAACTTGTCATGCCTACATTCCCATAAGTTTTACATTTCAAGACATAGTTGGAAGTGTTTATATAATTCATTTATAACAAAACAAAACAAGGTTTAACGCGGAAGCTTGATTTAACGTGTGTTCGGTACATGTTCGTCACTTGATCTTCATCCGGGACTCTCGACATTCACCTATGATCAAAACCAACTTAAAAGTTAGTTTTGATGGTTAAATAACAAGTACAACAAGGTAATTGGGTCAAATAATCAAAATAAACAAAAATTTCAAGATTTTACCCCGTCGCCACGGGCGACGGTAAAGCCCTTTGGGCGTCGCGCGACACCACGCCTCCAATTCGACAAAATGTGTTGATGCTGGTGCTGCATATGCCCAGCTATAGTTTTAATCGAAAAACGAACTTCAAAGTGTCATAACTTTTTGTCTACTTATCCGTTTTACGCGATTCTTTTTCCTACTCGATCGTAATTTAATTCTCCATCTCATGGAGTAAAAACCCGACATTTGATTTCACAAAATTTTATATTTCAAGCCCTCGGTTTGAAATTCAATTTTAACACTTTTTGACCCGTTTGTGTTTTAATTAATCAAACTTGTTGGTTACCTTTAAAAATGTTAGGCAAATCACCTTATATCAGTTTACTAATATTCACGGTTCAAGCTACGGGTTCTTATGCATTCTTAACCCGTTTTTACTTGAAATCTTATTTTGACCCGTTAAGGTATTTATGCACTCCTTAGCTTAAATTACGCTCATTCCTTGTATGCATCATAAGTCCACCCATTCATATTGATTAGTCTTCCACCACAATTATAATTGTGGTGGATTTAACGTACTAGACTACTTATTCCGAGTTCTATCTCTCAGTTTATCTTTTTATGACAAAAACACATTTTAATGCATTTGACTCGCTAGGATCATGCCTTTCGGTTTTTATACTTATCCTAATGATCCATTTGATCGAAAAGACTATTTATAAACAACCCGTAAGGGTCGTTTGCTTGATTTGACAAGCAAGGGCGTTTCGGTCAACTTTAACTCTTCTTTTATAACGAAGGCGTTTAAGAAGGCATTTGACCAAAATCACGCAATTGTCTAGAAATTCAAATTACCATTTGACCCGTTTGGTCTAAACGGCCAAACATTTTGCACTTATATTCGAATGGTATTTATTTACCATTTCGTTAACTACTAATCTCGGATCTCTCACCTCATAGTTATGTCTTTTAACCCCTTTTTCCTACTTGTCTAACCCAACATGGCTTATGCCATATGGTGTCGTTTTAAACTTCAACTCTTTTCCATCTACACGTGACTAAATCACCGTTTTGCTCTTTTTATTCGGCTAGGCTTACCTTAATAAGTAGCCGTTCAAAAACTCATTATATATATATACGCCATCTCATGACCAATTACCATTTCTCCCAATTTACCATTTAACTTGGTTTATCATTATTTTATATGTCCGACCCGTTTCAATTCGTGTCGGAACCATATTTCGGATATAACTTTTGTCGTAGTTACAACCTATGAATAATTACATAACTTACAAAAGAGGGTGTAAGCTTTACTTACCTCTCGTCCATATTTTACGCTTTTCTCCTCATACTTGATTCTCTCGACCCGCTTTCTCCCCAAGCTTCCACCTAGCTTGATAAGCGCCGAACTATTATTCATAATCCGTAAGATGGTTAGATTAGTCATTAACAAATAAGACTATTCCACCTTACGTATTTTCTATGTCGAAATCACTATTCGACTTCATCATTGATTAATTTATCTTTCTTCTAGTTAACTACCTCTAATCGTATGATATGTGGAATCAATTAAAATCCACATTATGATTAGAATCCATATCATCACATATGACCCCTCATTAATCAAATTAGGAATTTACGCGTTTCGTTCAAAATTTTGACATACGAACATTCGTTTAGGCATTTTAACAAACACCTTGCAGGCAAGATTTTTATACTTCTTTTGTCAAGTTCATATCTAATCATGTAGTCAAAATTAATCATCCATTAAGCAAGTTCATGTAAATTTTTCACATCACATTCTGAAATCACTTCATAGAACTCAAATTTCACTAGAATAACTATCAAAATCCTAGTGTTTAACATGCTTCTACAAAACCCACTTAACACCTTCAATGGTGATTATGGAATTCTCAAGCATTGAGCATAATTTTAACAATCTAATGACTAGGGTTTATTCCTAGACACTATTTCATTCTAATTTCACCCAAACAAAATTCATGGAACACTAATTTCGGATTATAATTGTTCATCCAGAATTTTGAATGAAATCAAATAACGAATTTTCGCATACCTTATGATCCCTTTGCGAAGGAGATCACTAATCTTTGCTTGGATTTCGATTTGGGTCGGATTTGTCCCTTCAATTGATCAATTATAGCATGAACTTGGGTTGGGAGCAAGCTCCTGGTCGCCCCTGTGTTCGATCGACCAGACACATGATGAGTGGTCCGTAGGATAACCCTTAAGTGCCTTAAAAAGATTAAAATCCCATGCTTTACACGTTTAATTGTTTGAACTTGGTAACTACTACTTGTTTGGACGTGCAGGTGCAAATGGAGTATAAAAGGGAAAGAATTTGGAGCATCAATAAAAAATCAATTTTTGGAATTGAATAATTAAGAGGATAGCATGATAGAGGATGAAATTACGAGAACGTAGGCGAAAACGGTGAAGAAAACGGAGTTGAAACGAAAAAGTTATGCTGAAAACAAGTTTTCAGCATTTCTTGCCGTAGATCAGAAGAGACACGCCGTAGGACATTGCTGCTCGCCGTAACCTACGGTGATCTGCCGTAGGTTACGGCACCGACTGATCCCATTGTGTAACTTATGCATTAAAATCACTTTTGATGAGGGTTTTTATGACCAATCATGCTAGTTTCGGTTACCTTTTGCTTGTGGACGAATTTTGGCTAATCTTGGTGACCTAGAGCTTGAAGAACACTTGTCTAATCATTGGTTTTATTGTCTTGGATCTTTATGAACATTGAAACTTTTGTTATGATGTTGCTTCAAGCCATGAGTGGCTAAACACTTGGTGATTGTCCTGGATTGAAGGTTTGGTTGAGACATTTTATGTTTGATTTCTCTAATTTCTAGAATAACAATGTTTAATCATTATGATTTGTTTTTATGGTGTGTGATTGTTTGTTAGTAACTTGTTAATCCTTATGTTGAACTAATTAGAAACCATACGTTCTTGGTGCCGTTGGCAATCGAGATATCATGGGTATAGTTAGGCTTGGGTAAGGGTTGATTGATCATCGGGTAACAACCTCACGTTCTAGGAATCTGAGTACTTAGTTCCCTTTCATCACTGCAAGTAATCACACATGAGCTATGTCTATGTAGTTCTTTCTAGTGAATGATAATATGAATGTCGAAACAAACCAGAAATCTAGGATGGTCATTTGTGTCTAATTTGCTTACAACCGAAACTTTTCTTGTGCAATTTGTTTAGTTAAATTTAGTTTTAAAACCAATTCAATCAAACCAACTCTTGAATTTTATTTTTATTGCAATTAGTTTAATCTTATTTAACTTAGATACACTTCTAAATAACACATATTCCACAAACTCCCTGTGTTCGATACCCACTTACCGCTAGCTATTAGTAGTAATTGGATTAAAATTGATTGTGACCACGACATCACGTCAACACACACACTAATGTGTGTGTTTGGTTTTTAATTTTATTGTTTTAATCAAACTTATTTCAATTTTGACACCTTTAACTCTCCACTATCATTAGGTTTTTATTTTAGGTGTTTTAACTCGCTAGCATGTTACTACAAGACTTGTGATTAACTAGGTTATATATATTCCTAGTTATTTCATCTCATTTATATCCGACATTAAGTTTTATAATATAAAGATTTATATCTTCAGGTACGACTCAGTTTATTTTGAGTCCCGTTATCTCGGGCTGTTTATAAACTTTAATTTCCTCAAAAGTTTTTCGTTCAACTTTTTATTTAATATTAGGTTTATTTATTTAAATCCTAATATTTACCGAGTTACTTTTACCATTAACGGTACTTTACCCGTCTTTTAGTATTAACGTGGTTTGATTACCAAACCCGTTTTCGGGGTGTTACAAGTCTACCCCCCCCCCCCCTTAAAGAGGTTTTCTCCCCGAAACCTTTCTTAAGTACTTTATTAGTTTAGATCATTTGCACCATAGTTTCGATGATTACTTGAGCACTTTTCGCATATAATAGTCTTACCAGGAAAGTATGGTAATGTCCTTTTTGGTTTCAAGGCGTATGCGCCTTTTACGCGTATGGCCTCATAGGCCGATACTTTCATCTTGTACTTCTCATTGTGGTCACTTATTCGACCGAGTTATCGTCTGATCACTCGGTTGTATTTATTCTCAACATGTTCACTTCAAGCTAATCTTATATCAGCAAGCGCTTCGTATAAGTCGTAATACTGTTCTAACTTTGAAAGGTTTTAACGGCTAGACTGGTTAGTTGCCGTCACTTTATACCCCGTCATCCGGGTATACTATTTTGCCTTTTCCGGCCTTATGTGTGTTTAAGATTTTCTAAAATCCCCTCATACTTCTTATGTTTGTTAAAACGTTGCTTTTGATTAAAATCAAATTTTTAGTTTACGTTTTCTCTGCCAACTCGTGCCAATTTCTCACATTAGGAAGTTTACGTCTAAGGATTTATCCGCTTCCGTTGTCATTTCGATAATGACTTCGCCCTTTTGTGACATAACACAATTTAAATTATTGTGGATTCTTTTGTCAATTTTTTTACCCGTTTAAATGTTTTAGTGAAATTTCTTCACTCTTGTCAACCAAACCTTTCACAATCCCTTTGCTTTAACTCATTCAATTAACTTAGCGGAATCCATCGCTTTTATACTAACTTTACCTCCCGCTATTATTTTACGCGGGGAGTTACTACCAGTTTCCTTGTTTTACGTTATTGACCCGTAGGTTCTTTCACATAGCCTCGCACGCTTTTTCCTTAGATTTCCACCTTTTAAGGTGAGACCCCACAATTCGTCTCTTTCTATTTGTGACCCAAAGGTCTTTTGGCCCCGTGGACTTTAACATTTCTTTTAATCCCGCAAGTTATGATGATCCCGTAGATCATACCTTATTCGAGTTTTTTTTAAATGTATATAGGTTTATATATGTATATGGCGTCAAAGCACCCCTTTTTATGTTTAGAATCATTTACTTTTGCTTTGTGGATTTCATTTGACCTTGACCGTAGTCTAAGGCTACATGTGTTTTCTTTTGAATTATCTTTCCGACTTTATGACTTCTAACGTCATTTACACGTCGGTTTGTCCTACGCTTACCGTTACCAGGTTCATACTTATACTCCTTTTACAACCCATTACCCGGATTCTTTTATCTTAATGTTTTTAGCTTTCCGGTTTCACCGGTTTGCGTTTTCCTACTATATTAAGCGTTATTCCTTAATTGACTCGTTTGACTCATTTTGGGTGAATTTTCATCACTTATGAATGTCAAACTTCGTTATTTGACCCGTCCAACTTTGAAATAGTTGAACGTAATTATCAAAATTTATGTTTGCGAAAATTCTTGTCGTCTTTTAGTCATGACTCATATTCCGAGTCTTTTGACTTTCTATTTCGCGTTCCAGTCTCTCGGTTTACGCATTCACCCACAATCCTACCCGTCCATCGGGTATCTTTACCGAAGTCATCATCAAATAACCATTCTTATATGGTTTTAGACATCATCTTAATTTATTTGATCGTCTTAGCGAAATCCATCGCTTTTATTTAGTCAAGTCCTTTATTCTTTTATTTTACCCCTTTGACTTGTCTGTGTGAATTTCATCACTTTTGACAGTAAAACTTTATCCCCTATGCCTTAGCATACACATTAGTTGGTTTGTGTTTTCATTTACCTTAATCTTTGTCCCTTCTCTCGGGCTCGTTATTCTAACGTAATACGCTTCCGTCGTCCGACTTGCATTTACGTTACTATCAAACATCTTATTTATTTGATTTATTTTGGTACCATTTTAGTTAATCCCATTCACCCCGTCCTTACTACAACGGACGTAATAGTAACGTAAACGCAAATAAATGCGTCCACTACAAGAAGTTCATGGTATCATATGCCGCTACTTACTTGGCCAGAGTAAGCGATCAACACATGATACACATGACCTTTTAATAGTTTTCACATCATGCCCTATGTAAGTAACGCCTCAATTTATTTCATATCTCTGATTTCATTTAGTAAAACTTTATTTAATTGCAAAACAACAATCATTAGTTTTACTAGTTTTACATTTGAACATATAAAATGTTTTTCTTTTTCTATCGAACTATTATATAATCACATTCGTTAATGTGATTGCTACTTTTCTCAATAGCATTATATTGAGAGTTTTCCACTTGGATAATTACCCCAGTCCAAGTTTCCATATGAACTAATCCTATTATTTATTTGTTATTCATCATCGTGAATAACACATATTTCTGTTAAACTTTTCTTAGAAACATCAACCTGAATAGATTTCCTATTCAGGTTTTATCAGATATATGCAACCGTTATCCCCTACGTGTTTGTTGCATATTACTACTTGTGCGATTAAATTTAAAAGCGTGCACCTGGTAATGCTTGCCCTAACGGGCTTCTCTTGCCATTAACTTTGTTCGTGATCGTCACGCGATTTAGGTCCTCAATGAGTATGCTCTTCTTGTCATACCTCGGACCGCTCCACCATCATATCCACAATTCGTTCAACTCTCGTCATCTTCAGATGCAGGTGTCCTTCAACTAAACATTTATAAAAGTTAGTAATTTCGACATTAATAAATGCCCGTATTGTAATACAAGGCTTTTTACTATACGTGTCAACGCACGTAATTTCGTTAACTATATCTATCATTTATCGATTTGATTGGTGTAACGTGTATCACTGTGACAACCGGCACAAAACCGGTAATTTTCGTACTATTTTAATATCATTATTGTCTGCAATTATATGCTTAAATGTCAACATTATCTGATTTCTTACCATACATATGAATTCATGCATGTTTTATACTTCAAACATTGCTTTATGCATTACTGTAAACACTGCGTCAGAAAAACTAGTAAACTCACCGGTAAGACGTGTCAACATTCTGCAGAAAACAGTCAGACAATAGAATTAGGGCCTAGGAGTAGGTCCAATACCCAGAATGCATTAAAACCCAAGTATGGACACAAGGGTTAACTTACAAACTCCCCGGAAGCTAAACTGTGCACTAAAAAGCACCCGAAACACACTTTAAATGCAGAATTTTACACAAATCAGCCAAAATTCAGTAATAATCAGCTTTTTAACATTGAAATATCATGCAGAATTCTTGTTTTATTATCCAGAATAGCTTCCTAAGTGTCGGGAATTAAAAGTGTTACAAAAGGGTGCATAAAGAACACTAAACGGTATAATTTAGCACTTTAACGAACCGGTATCTAACCGAACAACCGGACATTACCCGGAGCACCAAAATATTGCTAGAAGCATTGTTTTATTATTTCTTGGCTAGTTATGGTCCCCAAACACCCTAACACACTATATAATGCATCATACACGTAAAACAATAGACTTTACACTTAACATCCAAACTAATTACCTACCTTTACCATTTAAACTTACAATTTACCCCCCCCCCCCCCCCATGTTGTAATCGGTAACAAGGTGATGGCCCACCTTAATCTTTTAAAGATCTCACTAAATTCCCTAATGATCTTTTCTTGGATTGAGCAAGATTGTGCTTGTACTTGGTGGAACATTAGAACCATTGGACAAAGCCTAAATTGGATTATAAGTAACCTTGATCATTCATCATCTTCACCACTTCAACTCTTTCCCCCTCTCCCTTAAAGCTTTCGGCCGACCCCCCATCCAAACACCACCACCATTTTCGATCATCATTCACCTATTCCAAGCTCATTCCAAGGTGCAACAAGGTGTTTAAGGAAGTTTGGATCTTGAAGGACCACTCACACAAACTTTTATCCACACCATTTTCATCAAGAGTACTTCCCTAACCTTTGAGCTAGTTGTAAGCTTCTTGTTACTAGTTTTTACTTCTCATATTGTTGGTTAAAAGATGTATCATGATGCAAATAACAAGAACACTAAAGAACATAAACTTGAATCTTGAACATAAGCTTGACATATGATGAAATCTTGTTGAAATGATGTTGTTTAGTGTATGAATGATGTTTGCTTGTTGTTTTTCTTGAGAATATGATGTTGATCATCATATAGAACTTGCTAGATTGTGATTAAACACATGATCTAGCAAGTGAGAGGATGATTATGTGACAACCTAAGGTGATCATCTTCTTGTATGAACATGAACTTGATGAATAAAGAAATTTCTTGTAAAATAACAAACAAAGTGAGTTAGTAACCTTATGGATCCAAGACTTATGAATGATTTTCCAAAAGAACCAAGTTTAAAATATGATTTTTGGAAGATCATGGTTTTTACTTAAACCTACACTATTTTTAGTGGAAAAACAAGTGTATAAACACTTATGAAACAAGAAGATCTAATAAATAAACATTTTTGTGAAATGTGTTTACAAGTTGTAAACACCTAAACTCCTTAAGAATGGGATTATTAAAGAAATAAACACATTTTGGAGAGTAACTAAGTCTATTAAACTTATTACCAAGTCACTACAAGCTTTTAATAAAAGGTCAAGTTCATGTTGATATGTAAAGTGTATAGTTTTTGCACTTGGTGAGAATAATATTGTTTAGGGTTGATGGTTGATTATTGAGTGTTGATTTCGAAAAGAAAATGATATGCTTTAATAAGCATGGACACCTTCATTTTTAGGGGAAATTATGGCAAAATTTCCTAAAAGTACAAACACTTAAAGAAATATTTTCTAACAAATATTTACAAGTGTGTTTTAACTTTGGTTTTCAATATAAACTTTGCCATAAATTTTGTTACAAAAATACAAACATTGGAGGTTGATTTTTGACAAATAAAAGTGACTAAGTATATGTATTTAGTTGTCACAATATGTGTGTTACTTTTATATATATGTGGTAGTTATATTATTTTAGAAGCTCGAAAATAATATAACACACAAATACACCAAGGTTTGGAATACAAAATATAACATATTTTGGGCAAATAGAAAATGTATCATGTTGACGAAGAAAATATATATTTTTATACAAGTTAAAAATATACTATTTTGGGGGAAAGCTAGAAAAATATACTTTCTAAAGCTAATCTTAAAAATATTTTATTTTTTAGATTTATACGAAGATATACATATCTATACCGGAATGCACCACAAATTGTTGGCAAATTACACAAGTATGAATATACACAAATACAAGCATTCCTATGCTTGGGATTATGCACTTCAGAATTATACGATACATCAGGGATGTAACTCAAACTATACCAATGATTCCAAAATCAGTCTTAATAAACAACTAAGGCAAATAGTCGTTACACGACCTAAGCATCTAATAAAACATAGTACGTGTGTAGGAAGTGATACGACGCTCTAAGCAAACCCGGTGAAGCTACGACGCAGGAAACGCAGAATTGTGAGTTCATGTCCCCACTTTTAAACTTTTACTTGTTTTCTAACTTGGGGAAAATACATGTACAATGGTATGTAGCACACAAAACTAAGGAATGACACATAGATCACGTGACGAATAGGGTACCATAAGCACCATTAGTCAACGTATACATTTAGACCGCGGAACAGAAGGGTTAGATCTAATGGGTTTTAGGCAACCCCACTCTTGGCCTACTTCTACCAATGAGTGCTTTTGTGTCTCAGTCGATCTCGACAAAAATGCCTAGGTTTGGTGGCTTCCTATGTCGTGACACATGTTAATGTCCTCGCGAAACATTAGCGATCTCGTATTCCTTACATTTACATTCACAGTGCAGATACATTTTACAAATTAAATACCATGTTTTCATTCAAGTATATAAACATTATATTCAAAACTGCATGAATTCACACCAACATTATGTTGACGTTTTTCCAAAAACTTACATGTATTTCAGGTAACTAAGGTGGATGTACGCGCAGTCTCACTCCTGCTCTTGGATGTTGTGTGTGTTTTTAAGTTACTATGTGTCAAGACTCCTATGCCGTTCTGTTAGGTTTAGTTGTTATGCCCCGTTCTATGTGGTGCCATAAAAACCAAAACCTTGATGTCTGTCTTTTAGTTAAAGTTGTAATCTTTTAAACAAAATGTTGTCTTGTGATGTAAACTCAAAACTTAACTTATGTTTTTAGTCTTGTAATATTAATGGCATTTAGAGTTATTTTATGAGCATGTAGTATGTTTACCATTCGTATGCAATGAAACCTTTCAAGATCACACCTCGTGCTTCCGCCTTAGAAAGGGGTGTGACAGATTGGTATCAGAGCTGTGATTGTAGTGAACCATGATTCCTTCATGAGTCTAGTCTACAATCTTTAGGATCCTCCCACGAAAACAATTTTCAAAAGTTTTCATTGCATAAAACTTTCCGCGACATCCACTACCTGAACTTGTTTTTCAAAGAGTCAAGTAAGGACACTATGAGACTTAGGGTGAACAGGGGTAGCACTTAACTTCAACTAGGAACTACTTGCTTATTTGCGTGTAACTATGTATATATATAAGCATATGGCATAACATTTCCCTACAAGCTATCATGCCTCCCTCCATAAGTGAGGAGATATATGACGAAAACGACCCGACGGATATGACTTATGATGGTGATGAAGATCCCAGTTGCGTTTTGGAGGACGCCAATGTGAAGAAAGATATTTGACTTATGTGTTGACGGATTGTTTGATGTTTCTTATGTGTATACATGTTTATAAATGTATATACTACTATCTTGTATCAAACACATGTCTAACCCTGTTGTGTTGTGTTCTGGCTGAACATGGCACCCAGGAGGGCTGTGGACACTCGTGATCAACCTCCTCCTCCCCCACTGCCGAGGACTGCTGAAGAACTGAACTCCCTACTGGAAGAAAGGATCATCGCAGCTATCGCCCAATACGAGGCAAACCGCACCGAACAAAGTGGAGGACCAAGCAACGCTAAACGTAACGGGCAGGGAGACTCATCTGGAGGAAACACGACTCAAGGTAACCTTAAGCTGATTTGCTCAAATGAAATTTGTGAACGGCCCTTGTTTCATTATTTTATTGATTGCTCACGTATGAATTGGTTGGATCAATTTCAGGCTGCACTTTCAAGCAGTTTCTCGACTGCAAGCCACTAAACTACGACGGCACTGGAGGTGCAGTGGCTTTTGTGCGCTAGACGGAAAAGATTGATTCCACTATCCTCATGAGCAAGTGTACCGCGGACCAGCAAGTCACTTTTGTTACTGGGCTGTTTATTGATGAAGCTTTGACTTGGTGGAATTTGCAAGTCCAAACTCTGGGTGATGATGCCGCGTATGGCAAGACTTGGGAAGAGCTGAAGGAAAGAATGAGGGAAATATACTATTCTCGTGCTGAACTCCAAAGGTTGGAGACGGAGTTCTGGCACTTGACCATGGAGGGTGCGGACATTACTGGTTATACTCGAAGGTTCCATGATCTATCAAGAGTGATCCCCTATATGGTGAATCTCAAATTCAAGCGCGTCGAGCGCTACATCTGGGGATTGGCTCCAGAGTTTCGCAGCATGGTAACATCGGCTAAACCCACAACAATCACTCAGGCTATAACCTTGGCTGTCAGCCTTACTGAAGATGATGTCCGTATGAAGAAGTTGTCGCTGAACCCCACTGAGAAAACTGAGACACATGCTGAGTCGTCCGGTGACAAGAAAAGAAAACATTCAAATCTGAACCAAGTGACCCGTAACAACAACAAGGGTTCAGACAACAAGAAGCGTGATACCAACCCGCCTAAGGAGGCGAAAACCTTCACAGCTGCAAATGATACTGGAGCTAAGAAATATCAGGGCACTCTGCCCAAGTGTAACCGCTATGACTTTCACCATGTGGGAAACTGTCGCGTTGGGAGATGCGAGAACTGTGGGAAGTCAGGCCACCGTGCCGAGGATTGTTGGGGAAAAGGTATTGGAGGCCGCAATGGAAATGGTAATAGGAGCGGGAATGGGAACTGAAACGGTGCTGGAAATGGGAATGGTAACGGTAACCGGAATGGTAACGGAGCAGGGCAGAACCAAGGATGTTTTGGTTGTGGAAGCAAGGATCATTTCAAGAAAGATTGCCCGAGAGAAAACAATGCTCAAGCTCGAGCATTTGTGATTGGAGCAAGGAACGCACGCGAGGACCTAACGTGGTCACCTATACGTTTCTCATTAACAATCACTTTGCATCCATACTATTTGATACTGGTGTCGATTTTAGTTTCGTATCTGTGGAATTTAAACATATGCTGGGAATAAAATCTAGTAAATTAGATATTCCTTATTCCATAGAACTAGCCGACGGTAAACTTGTTGAATCAGGCGAAGTTGTTAGAGGTTGTACGTTAGAACTTGGTGAGCAGAGATTTAGTATCAACCTCTTACCTGTCCAATTGGGTAGCTTCGATGTGGTGGTTGGAATGGACTGGCTGTCCAAGAATAAAGCCGAAGTTGTTTGTCATGAGAAAATCATTCGCATCCCTCTTGCGAATGATGAAACTCTCATTGTACATGGAGAGAAACGAGACACGCCTCTCCGAATCATCAATTGTATGAAGGCACAGAAATGCTTGCGAAAAGGATGTGTTGCATTCTTGGCGCACGTAGTAGATAAGAAGGTTGAGGAGCCTAAACTCGAAGACATTCCAGTGGTAAAGGAATTCCTTGATGTTTTTCTCGAAGATCTGCCAGGACTACCTCCGCAAAGACAAGTCGAATTCCATATTGACTTGGTTCCAGGAGCTGCTCCTGTAGCCAAGGCACCCTTTCGACTTGCGCCATCCGAAATGCAAGAATTATCTACACAACTCCAGGAGTTGTTGGATAAAGGATTCATAAGGCCAAGCTTCTCACCTTGGGGAGCTCCGGTCTTGTTCGTAAAGAAAAAGGATGGAACACTGCGGATGTGTATCTTTACAGAGAACTGAACAAGCTCACTGTTAAGAATCGGTATCCATTACCGAGGATTGACGATTTATCCGATCAGTTGCAAGGATCGAGCTACTACTCGAAGATTGACCTTCGGTCTGGATATCATCAGTTAAGGATCCAAGAGGAGAGCGTACCAAAGACTGCATTCAGAACACGCTATGGGCATTACGAGTTCCTTGTGACGCCATTCGAACTGACGAACGCACCAGCAGTATTCATGGATCTGATGAACCGCGTTTGCAAACCATATCTTGATAAATTCGTGTTTGTATTTATCGACGATATCCTGATTTACTCACGAACAAAAGAAGAGCACGAGCAACACCTCAGGACCATTCTGGAACTACTAAAGAAAGAGAAGCTCTATGCAAAGTTCTCAAAGTGCGAATTCTGGATTCGCGAAGTACAGTTTCTTGGCCACATCGTGAACGAAAATGGTATTCATGTAGATCCAGCAAAGATCGAAGCAATAAAGAATTGGGAAGCCCCCAGAACTCCAACTGAAGTTCGACAATTTTTGGGCTTAGCGGGCTATTACCGGCGATTTATCGAAAATTTCTCCAAGATAGCTCAACCGCTGACTACCCTTACGCAGAAAGACAAGAAGTACGATTGGGGAGATAAGCAGGAAAAAGCCTTCCAACTTCTCAAAAACAAGCTATGCGATGCACCGATACTATCCTTACCCAAAGGCACTGAAGACTTCGTGGTATACCGTGACGCTTCGCGTCAAGGGTTGGGTTGCGTGCTCATGTAACGCCAAAAAGTCATCGCTTACGCTTCAAGGCAGTTAAAGGTGCATGAAAGGAACTACAGCACGCACAACCTGGAACTAGGCGCGGTGGCGTTTGCCTTGAAGATCTGGCGACATTACTTATATGGTACTCGATGTACTATCTTCACTGATCACAAAAGACGGTCAGAGCGAACGAACCATACAAACACTAGAAGATATGCTTCGTGCATGCGTTATGGATCTAGGCGGAAGCTGGGATACTCATCTACCTTTAGTTGAGTTTTCCTACAATAACAGCTATCATACGAGCATAAAAGCCACACCGTTCGAAGCTCTTTATGGCCGCAAGTGCCGCTCACCGCTATGCTGGGCAGACGCTGGGGACAAACGTATGGTTGGTCCCGAACTTGTTCAAGAAACAACCGATAAGATCATTCAGATCCGAGAGCGCATTAAGGCGGCTCGAGATCGACAAAAGAGCTACGCTGATCGAAGACGAAAACCCTTAGAATTCGAGGTGGGAGACAGAGTTTTGTTGAAGGTCTCACCTTGGAAGGGCGTAGTAAGCTTCAGAAAACGTGGAAAGCTGAACCCACGATACATTGGACCATTCAAGATCTTGGAAAAGATTGGTACTGTGGCGTACAAGTTGGAATTACCGGAAGAAGTTAATGGAGTACACGATACGTTTCATGTGTCTAACCTCAAGAAGAATCCAACCCAAGAAACAGTCATCATCCCTGCGGATGAAGTGGATATCGACGACACACTCCGATTTACAGAACATACCGTTGAGGTTACAGACTGGAAAGTCAACAAGACCCGGAGGAGTAGCGTCAAACTTGTCAAAGTACGTTGGAACTCTAAGCACGGACCTGAGTACACGTGGGAACGTGAAGACCAGTTCAAAGAAAAGTACCCCCACCTGTTCAAGAAAACTCCCACGAGAGTTAGCTCGTCCTGAATTTCAGGACGAAATTCTTTTAACGGGGGCAGACTGTGACAACCGGCACAAAACCGGTAATTTCCGTACTATTTTAATATCATTATTGTCTGCAATTATATGCTTAAATGTCAACATTATCTGATTTCTTACCATACATATGAATTCATGCATGTTTTATACTTCAAACATTGCCTTATGCATTACTGTAAACACTGCGTCAGAAAAACTAGTAAACTCACCGGTAAGACACGCTGTGTCAACATTCTGCAGAAAACAGTCAGACAATAGAATTAGGGCCTAGGAGTAGGTCCAACACCCAGAATGCATTAAAACCCAAGTATGGACACAAGGGTTAACTTACAAACTCCCCGGAAGCTAAACTGTGCACTAAAAAGCACCCGAAACACACTTTAAATGCAGAATTTTACACAAATAAGCCAAAATTCAGCAATAATAAGCTTTTTAACATTGAAATATCATGCAGAATTCATGTTTTATTATCCAGAATACCTTCCTAAGTGTCGGGAATTAAAAGTGTTACAAAAGGGTGCATAAAGAACACTAAACGGTATAATTTAGCACTTTAACGAACCGGTATCTAACTGAACAACCGGACATTACCCGGAGCACCAAAATATTGCTAGAAGCATTGTTTTATTATTTCTTGGCTAGTTATAGTCCCCAAACACCCTAACACACTATATAATGCATCATACACTTAAAACACTAGACTTTACACTTAACATCCTAACTAATTACCTACCTTGACCATTTAAACTTACAATTTACCCCCCCCCCCCATGTTGTAATCGGTCACAAGGTGATGCCCACCTTAATCTTTTAAAGATCTCACTAAATCCCCTAATGATCTTTTCTTGGATTGAGCAAGATTGTGCTTGTACTTGGTGGAACATTAGAACCATTGGACAAAGCCTAAATTGGATTATAAGTAACCTTGATCATTCATCATCTTCACCACTTCAACTCTTTCCCCCTCTCCCTTAAAGCTTTCGGCCGACCCCCCACCCAAACACCACCACCATTTTCGATCATCATTCACCTATTCCAAGCTCATTCCAAGGTGCAACAAGGTGTTTAAGGAAGTGTTGAACTCTTGGATCTTGAAGGACCACTCACACAAGCTTTTATCCACACCATTTTCATCAAGAGTTCTTCCCTAGCCTTTGAGCTAGTTGTAAGCTTCTTGTTACTAGTTTTTACTTCTCATGTTGTTGGTTAAAAGATGTATCATGATGCAAATAACAAGAACACTAAAGAACATAAACTTGAATCTTGAACATAAGCTTGACATATGATGAAATCTTGTTGAAATGATGTTGTTTAGTGTATGAATGATGTTTGCTTGTTGTTTTTCTTGAGAATATGATGTTGATCATCATATAGAGCTTGCTAGATTGTGATTAAACACATGATCTAGCAAGTGAGAGGATGATTATGTGACAACCTAAGGTGATCATCTTCTTGTATGAACATGAACTTGATGAATAAAGAAATTTCTTGTAAAATAACAAACAAAGTGAGTTAGTAACCTTACGGATCCAAGACTTATGAATGATTTTCCAAAAGAACCAAGTTTAAAATATGATTTTTGGAAGATCATGGTTTTTACTTAAACCTACACTATTTTAGTGGAAAAACAAGTGTATAAACACTTATGAAACAAGAAGATCTAATAAATAAACATTTTTGTGAAATGTGTTTACAAGTTGTAAACACATAAACTCCTTAAGAATGGGATTATTAAAGAAATAAACACATTTTGGAGGGTAACTAAGTCTATTAAACTTATTACCAAGTCACTACAAGCTTTTAATAAAAGGTCAAGTTCATGTTGATATGTAAAGTGTATAGTTTTTGCACTTGGTGAGAATAATATTGTTTAGGGTTGATGGTTGATTATTGTGTGTTGATTTCGAAAAGAAAATGATATGCTTTAATAAGCATGGACACCTCCATTTTTAGGGGAAACTATGGAAAAATTTCCTAAAAGTATAAACACTTAAAGAAATATTTTCTAACAAATATTTACAAGTGTGTTTTAACTTTGGTTTTCAATATAAACTTTGCCATAAATTTTGTTACAAAAATACAAACATTGGAGGTTGATTTTTTACAAATAAAAGTGACTAAGTATATGTATTTAGTTGTCACAATATGTGTGTTACTCGTATATATATGTGGTAGTTATATTATTTTAGAAGCTCGAAAATAATATAACACACAAATACACCAAGGTTTGGAATACAAAATATAACATATTTTGGGCAAATAGAAAATGTATCATGTTGACGAAGAAAATATATATTTTTATACAAGTTAAAAATATACTATTTTGGGGGAAAGCTAGAAAAATATACTTTCTAAAGCTAATCTTAAAAATATATTATTTTTGAGATTTATACGAAGATATACATATCTATACCGGAATGCACCACAAATTGTTGGCAAATTACACAAGTATGAATATACACAAATACAAGCATTCCTCTGCTTGGGATTATGCACTTCAGAATTATACGATACATCAGGGATGTAACTCAAACTATACCAATGATTCCAAAATCAGTCTTAATAAACAACTAAGACAAATAGTCGTTACACGACCTAAGCGTCTAATAAAACATAGTAAGTGTGTAGGAAGTGATAAGACGCTCTAAGCAAACCCGGTGAAGCTACGACGCAGGAAACGCAGAATTGTGAGTTCATGTCCCCACTTTTAAACTTTTACTTGTTTTCTAACTTGGGGAAAATACATGTACAATGGTATGTAGCACACAAAACTAAGGAATGACACATAGATCACGTGACGAATAGGGTACCATAAGCACCATTAGTGTTGGATCTGAGTTTGGTTTTGATTATGTTTTTACGTTTGAATTAGATGAAGATGGATGAGTTGTGCAGCGGAATTAAGATGGAAACAAACTTTACACACAATCAAACGAGAGAATTGCTTTGATCAAACATTTTTCACAAAGAACCAAAGGATTGAATTTATTTCAATTACGATTACAATGCAATGCTGAATACAAACTCCCCCTCAGCCAGAGCTCAGTGTTTGTTCGTGCAGAAAGAGAATTTTGCAAAGAGCTAAATAGAACAGTGCATGGTACTGTTCTATTTATAGGCACTAGCAAACCACTGAGCATCTAAGCTGACGTCACCATGAAAGTGACATCTAACCTCCTAACAAACTCTAACCTCTGATCAATACAAACACTGCTATGCTAACTACTGCTATTACATTTCATTACATAAAAGACATCGAAATAACTGCTGCATCCTTCCACTGCTGTAAACCTAGCAGTACTTGTCCGGATCAGCAGTGCTTGACTCAAGGCAGTAGATTGAAC
The DNA here is from genome assembly GCA_030545235.1 of Helianthus tuberosus. NCBI lineage: Eukaryota > Viridiplantae > Streptophyta > Magnoliopsida > Asterales > Asteraceae > Helianthus > Helianthus tuberosus. Next base: position 37,488 of record JARYGA010058130.1, read on the forward strand.
AGTAGAGCTTTAGTCTTTTATCAGGCCTTTACTTGATCAGCAGTTTGTAGGTCAGCAGTTTGCACGATCAGTAGATAGGAGGTCAGCAGATGTTGAAACCACTTTCAAGGGGAGAGACTTGTACGAAACATCTGCTTATTCTGGATCCACTGCTCTGATCCAGTTTTGGCTTTAATTATCTGTTCCTTTGATAGGGTTCAATCCCAACAATCTCCCCCTGGAACAGATAATGCCAAAACCCTTCATTATTGTGGAAATTTATTGCCTCATCAACATCTCCCTTATCTGACCTTTAAGTTGTAACTCAAAGTCTAGGGCGTCTGTGTTATCTTCATCCCTACCAAGTGGAAGATCAAGGAGATCCTGCATATCTTCAAGACTCAGGCCAAGAGCTTGTTCCCTTGTTATTTTCTTCACTTCTCCACCAGACCTGAACATAGTCAATACATGGGTCTGTTTGTCAGTTTCCCACTTTAGTACTTTTGAGCCTGGTGGGTTTCTTGGGAGATTTTTATTGGATGAGGTGTTTGGTGAAGCTGGCCTATTCATGACTGACTGAGCAGTACTTGCAGTTTGATCCAAACGAAGAGTTTCTATAATCATTTTCTTTATCCCTTCTTTTACAAGGTCATCTCCTTTTATCAGCTCTTGGATGGTTTCACCACCCAACTGTTTTGGTTGCCTTCTTTTATAGATGGCTGCACTAGCTGGAGCAGTGGCTCTCCTGATTTGCAGTTTAGATGGTCTTTTTGAAACCTCTGCTTCAGGATAGTCAGGTTTTTGTGGAACAATGGGATCTTTCTTCCTTAATTCCTCCAACCTTTTGTAGGTGGCCCTGACTGTATCTTCTTTCCATCTTGGCACATGATTTTTAGACCCATAATCAGCAGCAACCAATTCCTCTTTCATTCTCCTCAGCTCTACCTTTTTACCAGGTACATTCTTTTTGAACTTTGCCCAATATGGAGGAGTATGTTTGACCTTATTCTTTATCATTTTCTGAATCCTGGCTGCTTCATTTTCAAGTTCAGAAATGGTCCACTCCTTGTACATGTTCTTTTCACCCTTGTACTTTTTGGTTTCCATGAGGCTTTCAATGTAGTCTTTTCTCAAAGTTTCATCTGCTCTCTCTGAGATCTGTTGACATACATTTTTGGCAAATTGCTCTAAGGATCTGACTTGTGTGAGCAAGAATTGATAATTCTGCTGAATTTCTCTATCAGTTTTTCCTTGTGCATTTCTTTTTGAGATATCCTCTGCTTGTTTAGCTTTGATTTTCAAATATTCTTCAATATTGTTTGGCCTTGGATATCCTTTAACTGATGGCAACTTCCTTTTAGCAGGGTCATCCTCATAGTAGAAGGATTTGATCTCTTCTCTAACTGCTTCAAGTTCTAGAGGAAATTGAACACCTGCAGGAGTAATGACAGGGATTGATTGTTGTACTGGTGCTGATGAGAGAGGAACAGGTTTGGGTATTGTAACAAGTGATAGAGATGTTGAAGATGTTGGTGGTGGTGATGGTGAATCATCATCTGGTATGAAAATCCTTCTCCTTTTTATTTTAGGAGAGGCAGATGATGTTTTGGGTGGATTAGTGGTGGTGATTTGAGTGGCAGTGGTTTGTGATTGACTAACAGCTGTTGAAACAACTGGTGCTTCAACCACTGTTGTCATTACAACAGATGTTGTAACATCTGCTGTCTTCTGCTTTTTGGCAGGAGGCGATGGTGGTGATGGTGTTTTTGGTGGTGATGGTGGTGGTGGTAAAGTAGTGGTTGTGGTGTGTGTTGAAGTGGTGTGTGTTGAAGTGATAACAGATGTTGAAACCTCTGAAGTACCAGCAGTAGTTGATACAGAAGGAGTTACAACAGCTGTTTGGATGGAGGTTTGATGTTGGGAGCTTTTGGATGATGGTTTAGGAGTATGCTTTTTGAGTCTGGATGGTGTGGACTTGGGTTCCCTTTCTTTTCTAGTGGGATTTCTTTTTAGCTCAGGATTTTGAACATCTTTTAGCCCAGAACAACCCTGCGCATTCAGCTCTATGTAAGCTCTTTTCTCCTTATTCCACCTTGACATATCCTTTGCCGCTCTGTCCCTTTTTACACTTGCTATATCATCTACTCCCTTCTTCTTCCATTCTTTTAATTTCTCCCCCTTTTTGGCATTATCTGGAGGTAATTGATCAATGAAGAGAACAGTTGGAGGAGCAGTGCCAGTGGTTTGTAAGATGTGGGCCTTGAGTGCCTTGATGTCTGCTTGTGTGTTCTTGAACCTAGACTCCATTATGTTTCTCAGCTTTTGTACATGTATTTCATGTTGCTGATCAGCCATTTGTTTTTGTTGCTGGAGAAAAGGTTGAAATAGATTCCAGAGCTCATTTGCAGCAGGTGCTTGTGGTGGAGCAGGTGCTTGAGGTGGAATAACAGCGGATTGCATCTTTTGTACTGTCAATAACTGTTGTAGCATGTCTTTGATATCTGCAACAGCTGTATCCAGTTTGTCAACTCGGTCCGTCAAATCCATATATTTTAAACCATCACCCAATTTAATGGGATCATCTGATTTCCCACTAGTAGTGGTTTTATCAGTGGTTGAGGTAGGGAGTGTACTCCAAACATTAACCACTGATGCCCCTTTTTCTTGGTACTGGGGTCTTCTTCCTTCAACACTTGACAACCGTTTGATGTTGCCAGTGGATAAAACAAATCCACTGGTGGTTGGCAGAGGTGCTATGTAACGAATTGCCTCCAAGGAAGTCTTATTGATGTAACCACTGTCCAAATGCAAACCAGTGGGTTCAACATTTGTAGTGGCTGCTTCACTTGGATTACCACCAAGAGTTATTTGTAACTCAAGGGGTGTAACCTCCTCAGGTTATGTTGGTGGGTTAGCAAAGATTGATACATCAGACCCAGTCATTTGTTGTGGCATGTTCTCATTGATAGGTGATTGAGAAGGACTGGTTTGTGCCTGGTTCAAATCAATTGCATCCAACAAAAGTTTAGTTGGTGGGGGAATTGTGGATGTGAGATTTGGTGTGAGAAGAGAATTTTCCCCTGGCATTGGGCTGTGGATGATGGAAACAAGTGAATCCAGAGCATCATATTGTGGTGTCCCTATATGTACAACCTGTTCTTTTTGAGAAGAGACAGGAGGGGTTTCGGCTATGGGTTGAGATATTTTTACCAACTGCTATGAGGAAGAAGCAGCAGTGGTTTCTTGTGACTTTTGTGTTGTCACTGGCAATTGCTCTGGTATCTCATCCTCCAGAGTTGCCTTTTTGATGGGTTTGGGGGGTTTTTGAGTTTTTCTTTTTGTTGGCTTTTTGGTGATTGTAGGTGTGGGTTTCAAAGCAGTTGTTTTGCTACTTTGATCACCTTGAGCAGTGGGCTCAGCAGCAGATACCTGCTTGTGTTTTGCAAGGTGTTGACATTCTAGTAAAAGTTTCAGCAGTTAAGCTGTTTATTTGAATAGAGTCACCTTGTTTTATTGCAGCAGCCTCATTCTTACCAAGTTTCTTTTCAAAATAGTAACTTAAAAATCTTGGAAAAAGTAAGAATGGCTTTGTTTCAACATTTTTAACCAGATCATTAAAGATTACCTGAGAATAATTAAAATTTTCGTTTTAAAGAATAGCATACCCCAGGTTTTGAATCTTTAATGGTATTTCATTAAAAGCAGTGGTTTTGTTTGAAACACACATTAGGAGGGTATGGAATAAAAATCTTGTTGCAGGGGGGAAGAAACCTTTTTGTAAGGTATCCCTTTTCATCATTGTATCTGCATACCCTCTTTCAATGAAGTCAATTTTTAACTCGTTTTTAGGGATAGAAGTTAAACCTGTCTGATCATCGAGTTGAAAAACCTCTGATATGGATTGTGGTGTGATTTGGACTGCTTTACCCTGTAAAGTGGAGTTAATGGCTATGACTTTGTCGCCTTGTTTGTCAAGGGTTACATTTTTCCAAAACTCCCTTTGGGTTTGCAGGTAAATGGGTGCATCTGCTGTAAGCAAAGTTTTGTACTTTGACGCAGAAATGAGATCAATGATGGAATCGAAAATTTCTGTGGTGCCGGGTTTTGTGAGTAAACCCAGAAGGTTGTGAGAAGGTTTGTGTGGAATTTCGATGGGTTTGGCCTTTTGAGAGACCTCTTTTGAAGATGATTTGGAAGTGGGTTTTGCAGATGGCTTCAATTTTGTCATTTTGAAGATGATGATCGAAGAAGATGGTGAAGAAATTTGATGAGATGAGAGGAAGAAACTGCTTTGAGAAGAGAATTTTTAAGAATTCAATTCGACAGTAAAACCCTGTTTTGGGTTATGAATAGGGATTTTATAGAGAAAAAGTGAATGCTGACTTGGCAGCGGTTACAAAAGTACTGACCACTATGTACTGCCCACATGCCAACCTCTGATGAAATGAAGGACAGTACTTTTATGAAAGTTGCTGATGAAAGCAGTGGTTACAACGGTAACAAATGGAAGCAGTGGATGATTTTCACTATCAGTGGATAGCATATCAGTGGATAAGACACTGCTTATGAACAACAGAGTTTATCAAAGAAATGAGAGGACAGGGGATGGCTTTCAGCAGTGGACAGTTATTTTGAAGTAGAGCAGACTTTTGAACAAGCAGTGGTTATGGCAGACTTTTAAGGATTTTAATGACAACTTCATTTTTAACTATTTTTAAGGATGGATTTTTGATTTTCTGAAAACATTTTAATGCTTTTATTCATAGAAAAACAAGATGTTGCTTGTTATTCCATGTTTAGCATGCCAATCCTAGAGACCAAGCTTTCAAAGGTGGCTGTATCTAATGCTTTTGTGAGCACATCTGCCAGCTGGTCTTTAGTTGGAACATGATGCAGAGAAATCAAACCTTTTTCATAGCAATCCCTCACAAAGTGATGTCTGATGTCGATGTGCTTGGTGGTGGAATGGGAAACTGGATTTTTGATGATATTCTCTGCTGCCTGGCTATCCAACATGAGTGGTGTCTTTAAGGCAGTGATACCAAAATCCAGCAACTGATTTTGAAGCCACAGGAGTTGGGCTGTACAGCTTGCAGCAGCAATGTATTCAGCTTCAGCAGTGGATGTTGAAACAGCTGCGTGCTTTTTGCTTTGCCATGAAACTAAGCAATCACCTAGAAACTGGCACCCTCCTGATGTGGACTTCCTTGTGGTGTTACATCCAGCAAAGTCACTGTCTGAAAATCCTGAAAGCTTGAAATTCCCATTAGCTGGATACCAGATACCAAGTGTGGGAGCACTTTTTATGTATCTGAATATCCTTTTTACAGCAATAAGGTTGGATTTTCTAGGGGCTGATTGACTTCTTGCACAAACACATGTTGCAAACATGATGTCAGGCCTAGATGCAGTTAGGTACAACAATGACCCAATCATGCTTCTATATAGAGTTTGGTTAATCAGTTCATCCTTTTCATCAGACATGACTAGCTTATTTGTTGCCATGGGTGTGCTGCATGGTTTACAATCATTCATATCAAATTTGTTTAAAAGTTCTTTTGCATATTTGCTTTGATGAATGAAAGTACCATTTTGCATTTGCTGAACTTGGAGACCAAGAAAGCATTGCAGCTCACCCATTGCACTCATTTCAAACTCAGCTGTCATGAGTTCCCTAAACTCTTCACACATTTTATTACATGTGCTTCCAAAAATAATGTCATCCACATAAATTTGGACAATCATTAAATCCTTTCCTCTCCATTTTAGAAACAGTGTTTTATCAATGGTACCTCTTTTGAAACCATTTGAGAGTAAAAAGGTGGAAAGAGTTTCATACCAGGCCCTAGGTGCTTGTTTCAGGCCATACAAGGCTTTGTTTAACCTGTAGACATGATCTGGATAAAATGGATCCTCAAAGCCTGGAGGTTGACAGACATACAACTCTTCTTGAATTGTACCATAGAGGAAAGCACTTTTGATATCCATTTGAAACACCTTCATGTTGTGGTTGACAGCAAAGGCCAGGAACAGTCTTATAGCTTCCAATCTTGCCACAGGGGCAAAAGTTTCATCATAGTCAATCCCCTCTTCCTGTCTGTAACCTTGAACCACAAGCTTGGCTTTATTCTTGACAACAATGCCCCTTTCATCAGTTTTGTTTTTGAAGACCCACTTTGTGCCAATGGGGCTAACCTCTTCTGGCAGTGGTACAAGCTCCCATACTTGTTGTCTTTTAAACTGCTGGAGCTCTTCTTGCATGGCTTTTACCCAGCTGTTGTCTTTCAGTGCCTCTTGGTACTTGACTGGCTGATGGAGTGATAGAAAACCAACAAAAAGACAAATGTTTTGGGTTTGGCTTCTTGTGAGCACCCCTTCATTGATGTTGCCAATGATTTGGTCAGGTGGATGAGATCTCAAGAAGATTAAATCTCCTTGGTATGGTTGATGTGTGCAAAATGCAACATATAAATTACATCAATTGTGGCATAAAACTAACCCTTTTTTAGTACTAATGTTGGAAAAAGTGTGCTTTTGTCTTCCTTTTGTATTTTCAGGATTAAATGAGCTCAAATTAACAAAAGAAGCAAAAAGACAGCAAAATCTAACATAAATACAAGAAAAGGAACAAACGTGACATGCCCGACCCCACGACAGCATCTTCCCAAGCAAAACAAGAAGACAGAAGACTGAACACGCCCCATGCTCCACGGGGGCGTGCCCAAGTGTCAGCAGAAAAGACAAAGTGGTAGAAGCTTCTATTGCCCACCACGGGGCCGTGCTCAGCGGGCACGGGGTCGTGGTCAACTATAAGATTCACAGAATCCAGGCAAATCTTCATAGTACATATATGCTTCTGCACACGGGGTCGTGCTCAGCGGACACGGGGGCGTGGTCAACTAATACAGACAAACTGCAATAAATGAAGAAAGAGAAGGATGTGGACACAGGGTCGTGCCCACTGGACACGGGGCCGTGCCCGAGCTTCTGTTCAGCTTATAAATAGGAGTGCTTGGCTCAAGCTCAAACCATCCCTTGGCACACCACCTCTCTCACACTTCACCCACCACCCACCACCACCATAACACCACCATCCACCACCATCATCCATTGTCCATCATAGAGTGTGTGAGTCGTCTCGGGATCCAAGATTGATCGTAAGAGTTCTTGACAATCAAGGCCATGTTTTCCTAAGTCTCTTACATCACTTGGTGAAGACAAAGTGTCTAGTGTAATACTTTTTATTTTTAATCTTTTCGCACTTTTTAATTGGTTATGTATTAATGACTTTAATAACTAGTTTCTTATGTTGAAGGTGATTCTTCCTTATCGTTTGTCCGTGGTGTCTTGGCATTATTTTACTGTCTATATAAAATAAAAGATTTTCACCATTCATATCTCCACGGTCTATATGGAGGTATGTTGGCTACCTGGTCGGGGGTTAAGGGAACGGTTTGGTAAGAGTCTTGCCGTTGTTCAGCGTTTAGAGATCCTGCAAGGGACCTGGGTCAAATTTAGTAGGACCTCCTTCAATACTTAACGGTATTGGATGGCGGGGGTCCAAACTCTTTGATCCCCTCATAAGTTAAACTACTATTAATACTATAACCCGGCTACTTAGGACTGTATCCTTGCTGACTCAGACTACTTAGCCGAGGGTAACGTTACCTTCAAAAGAGGGGCCTACCATAATTTGCATTAATAACTTAATTCATTATCTTTCAATAATCCGACCCTTTAGGATTGTATCCTTGCTGACTCAAACTACTGGGTTGAGGGTAACGTCACCTCCAAAAGAGGGGCCTACTACAATAACTAAGATAATCCCTTAAATAAGTGCAAAAGTGCGGAAATAATCAAAGGTTACACTAAACACGAGTTGGAGCCAAGTGATTCATCTTGTCTATCTGTTTTTCTTTTATTTTTATTTTTCAGCATTTTAGTTAATTTTTATTTTCTTAGTTTAAAACAATTTTTCTAAACTTTTGATTTGATTAGACGTTGAGGATAAACCGGTATTAAAAGCTCTTGTGTCCTTGGACGACCTCGGTATCTTGCCAACACTATACTACGCTCACGATGGGCGCACTTGCCCATATGTGTGTTTAGTGTTAGTAAATATCGTGTTTTATAAATTTAAAACTTGGCTAAAAAGTGTTAAAAAGGGCTTAATAAATATATTAAAAACTAACGACACTTCACACGCATCAAGTTTTTGGCGCCGCTGCCGGGGACACAAGGATTTTAACAAAGTTAGGAATCAACGGCCTAATCGTTTTTCTTATTTTTCATTTTTTTAGGATTTTTCTTAGTTTTTCAGCTTCTGCAGAGCTCAGCACGGGCCGTGCCTGGTCGGACACGGGCCGTGTCCAGCCTTGTTACTGGCAGTTTTTATTTTCCGAGTTACAGAGAGCTGAACACCGGGCCGTGTCGGTGCAACACGGGGCCATGCCCAACTCCCAGTAACAGGAATCCGGAAAACAATCACTGTACCTCCGACCACGGGCCATGTTAGCTGAACACGGGGCCGTGGTTAACCTTCTGACCAACGTTCTTCTCTGTTTTTGTTGCAGGACTTGGAACCCAGGCGCCACATTTGAACTTCCTACATAGTGCATGAGCTCCAGTTCTAGTGGAGACATAAAAGAACCTCTAGAAGAACCCGAACGCTTTCTCAGAAAAAGACTTAAAGCTAAAAACCAAGAGAAAGTTTCGGGGGACCCACTTCCAATGGCGGACCAACGTACCCTCATGGATTACCTACGACCCACTGTAGGTAATCTCGGCGCCGCTATCAATGCACCAAATGTCGAGGCCAATAACTTCGAACTTCGGCCGCATTTGATACAAATGCTTCAAACGACGCCATTCGCCTTGCGAACGAGGATCCCCATCTACCTATTACTAATTTCTTAGAAATATGTGATACCTTTCGGATCAATGGAGCATCAAACGACGCCATTCGCCTTCGGATGTTTCCATTTTCACTAAAAGACCGAGCTAAGGCTTGGCTTAACACCCTCCCAGTTGGCTCGGTAAACACCTGGGATGAACTAGCCCAAAAGTTTCTATATAAGTATTTCCCTCCTGCTAAAACGGCTAAATTAATGACTGAAATTAATACATATTCACAAGAGGACGAGGAATCCTTATATAAAACTTGGGAAAGGTTCAAGGAGCTACTAAGAAAGTGTCCTCATCACGGTCTTGCGGTATGGCAACAAGTGTCCACTTTCTACAATGGGTTGTTGCCACACACAAGATAAACACTTGATTCTAGCTCCGGGGGACTTTTAGGTAATCGTCGCCCAAATGAAATATATAATCAAATTGAGGAAATTGCTCAAACCAATTTTCAAAGGCACACTCCCCAAGGCAATAAATCTATTGCCCCGAGCGCCCATAAGGTTGATGAAAGCACTTCTTTACAAGCCCAAATCGAAGCCCTTTCTTCAAAAATCAAAAAAATTAGAAATGACAAAAACGGTCTCGGTTATGGCTTGTGAAGGGTGTGGTGGGCCACATGAAAATTGGATTTGTATGAAAGAATTAGATCAACAAACGGAAACGGTAAACTACATTGATAACAAACCTAGGCCGTCGGGTCCTCCAATGGGTACCTACAACCAAGGATGGTGTAACCACCCAAACCTTGGTTGGAGAGATCCCGGCAATAGTAGTAACCAACAAAACCAATGAACTAACTTTCAACAACCACAAAACTTTTCTCAACAACAAGGTGGACGAGAAAGGCTTAAAGATACTGTATCTCGCCTCATCTCCGACACCGAAAAGAAAAACTCGGATCGATTTCAGCAATTGGAATCGAATTTTAGAAATCAACAAGCTAGCATTCAAAACATTGAAACACAATTAAATCAAGTAGCTTAAAATTTCTCCGAGAGACCACAAGGCGCGTTACCTAGCAATACCGAAACCAACCCAAAAGCACAAGTACATCTCATCACATTGAGAAATCGAACCGTGGGTCCTGAGGAG
>JARYGA010058131.1:0-44457 GCA_030545235.1 Helianthus tuberosus
ATGGATTTTTCTTATGGCGAACACTAAAATATAATATAGACATGCTCACATAAATTTTTGGATGTCCGGATGTATTCAGAACGTAAGTTATGCGCGAAAATGCAAACTTGTGCACTTTTTGACACTTTTAGTCCCTGAATGACCCAAAAGTTTATTTTAGCATACCGAACCCCTCAAAGCCTATTTCTAAGCTATGTAAAGGATATTTATGGTATGTTTAACTTATGGCCATGTTCCGGAATGTCTGTTACAGTTCAAATTGGCATACTTTCGCAGTTTGTCAACTTTAGTCCCTGTAAGCGATTAAACTTTGATTTCACCACACCAAACCTTCCAAAACTTATATCTAAGTTATGTAAAGGTTATTTAAGGTATGTTAAGCCTATTTCACTATTCCGGAGTGTTCGTTGGATTAAACTGGTTATATTTACGCATCAGAGCGCGTATAACCCTCCAGAAAGCGATTTAAAGCTTAAAATCAAACAAGAGTTGATATGTGTAAAAGATACACATAATTTTACAAACCCCAAGTATGAAATATAATATTTCATTGGTTTGGTATTTGTTTGATGGCCGTGGAGGCACAGGTGTTACACATCAGCCTCCCTGATCAGATAAGAATGCTTAATCAGCAAATTCCAGCTGTTTAATCCTCAACCACATGCTCACACTTGACCTTTCAGCTGATTGAGGACCATTTTTAGTCACCTTAACTTTCCAACAAGTGTACGCATGAGATTTGAGCACGGTTTCCATGAAACGATCTTAACGGTTACCCGAAAACTATAAATACCCCACCCCCATTTGCTTCAAACTCACTAGAATCTGATCTAAAAGACTCTAAGTTGGAACCATTGTTTCATACCTGAGTTATTTGGATCTAGATTAGCATTCGGGGACCCTTCGTAAGTATTCTTTCGTTCTTTTATTGCTTTTCGAGTCTTTTCGAGTCTGAAAGTCAAACTTTGTTTGACTTTCTGCGTTGACCAGTTTATGGTCAATGGGAAGTTCGTTTGAACTTCGCAACGTGAGTGTAATCACGTTGGTTATAGTCCCTTGGGACTATGCCTACTGATTACCACGTTGTCTAGGGTCGTAGGGTAAGCGATCTAATAAATCGCTTATACCTTCGAACCCGACCCATTTGGTCGTTCATTAGGATCCAACCAAATACATTCGGTGACCATAGTAGGTAGGGAATAACCTTCCAAGGTTATACCCTATGGTCACATCGTTTGAGTAGTTGTATGATAGGTAGTTTATATGCCTTAGGTAAATTACCAGAATACCCTTTTCATGTATAATTGGTAATTAAGCATATGTAACCTAAACTTTTGTCACATAACTGATTATGTAACATGTTTAGGCATATAACACTTGTCATAGGACTAGTTAGGCGGTCCGAACGCGTTTCACGCGAACGACGCGTTAAAGTAGCATAACCTACCTAAACGGGTCGTAATGGGTCGAAAGCACTTAGGTTAGGTTTCATTTAGTATGTAGGCTTTATTAAACCATATGACACGAGTCTCTATACTCGTTTGGTTTACAAACCCTCATTCTATCTAAATCATCCGATTTAGGTCCGGTTATTAACATAGTTACCTATATTAGGTGCCGTTTGATATCCGCGATCTCTAGCATTGTTTGGTTGTTACTCAAGGACTACTAAGCAATCTCAAGTGAGTACATAGACCCCTCTTTTACTGTTTTTCCAAACTGTTTTGGGGTGAAACACATGTGCCTACTTGTTACTTTCATGCTTTCCTGTTTTCACATCATATACCCGCTATGTTTGTTAGTACATTATAGTACATGATTTCATTACCTTTCATGCTATGTATGCCCATTATGTGCATACTTAGTACATCGTTTTACATTACATTTTATGCTATGTATGTCCATTGTGTGCATACTTAGTACTTCGTTTTACATTACATTTTTGAACCGTTTATAACTATTTGACTATGTGAACCGTTGTAAACATTTGACTATGTGAACCGTTGTAAACATTTGACTATGTGAACCGTTTGTATATGTGAACCGTTTGTATCTGTGAACCGTGTGAACCGTATTTGACTATACATAAACATTTCTACAATTGTTAAACATTACATATTGATGGTTTGGTTTGAGTAAGTGATTTAAGTAACGAGGCGTGTGTAATATGATACAAGCATGGTGGATACGCCGCTGGTACTTCCTATATATAAGTGTTTGTATGGTATTACATATCGTAGCGTTATTTAAATCATTTCAGTTTGAGACATATAACATTTTATACAAATAACATACTATTCACAATACATTGTTTTACAAGCAACTTATTTTATACAAACTCATTTTACAATGGTTATTCATTTAACCATACATTATTTTCTTATTTATACATATCATCTGATCTTATCGTTTTTCAAATGATTTACAAAACAAAGCAAATTACAAGGTTCATGACTAAACATTTTCTCAAACATAAGTCATGAAACCTATTTTCACAAAACCTATGTATCTCACAGGCATTTTTATGCTGACGTACCTATTTTCACATGTGTTTTTCAGGAGCTGTTGCATAAGATGATCAAGATACACATAGGCAGACTTGGGCTTTAGTGACAATAAAAGATGCAAGACTAGTTAATTATGTTGTATTTCTTTGTTTGTTAAGACATTGTAACACTTATAATCAATAAAACGAAACTTCAATTGCCATGGATTTGAAACAATTAATTCTGTTACAACACTCCCCGACGTTTCCGCCACGTTTTGTATGTTCTACGTGGTCGGGGTGTGACAAAATGTTGGGCATCGAGATGGCTAATGCCACTACTTGGGATGATTTCAAGGAATTAATGCCGGTGGAGTACTGTCCTTGAGACGAGATCCAAAAACTCGAGAATGAGTACTACAATCTGAAATGATACGTAATGTAATATGATAAAAGCACTTATATATAAGAAGTACCAGCGGCGTATCTACCATGCTTTTATCATGCTACACCCGTCCCATTATCTAATCACTACCCAAAACCAATCGTTTAATTCGTTTAACTTGTTTCAAATCGTTTATCTCGTTTCAAATCATTTAACTCGTCCCAAAATCGTATTCGTTTTAATTGTGAAACTACTTATGGTCGTCTCGCTAATAACATTCAAACCTTCGTGACTCGACTATCTCGCTTCTCGTATTAACAAACCACCAAAGGGTAAGTTAACAATCATCAGATTCGGTCGTTACCTACACAACCCCCACACATAACCATGGGTGTAGTCTGATAACGGGATTTGTCAGATCCTATGGTACCATAACCTAATACTGGTCGGATTGATCAATGCTAATGAATATCATTCGTTATGTAACTACGTCCAACAAGTTTGTTCACTTTATTGAAATCGTTATTAGTTTAATATAGACCATCTTAATCGTTTTTGAAACCATCGTTTAAATATCGAAATCGTTTTAATACGTATGAATCACCCCAAAACAATTGAAAACAGTAAAATAGGGGAACTATGTACTCACATCGAAGTGCAAAGTATCCTCAATCTAAAGAACTCAACAAGCTCAATCAAACCAAGGAACTCAAGCAACACCTAATATTCGAATCACTAGTAAATAAATTGACACCTAAATCGGAAGATCGGACAGAATGAGGTCTTGTAAACTAAATGAGTGTAGGAACTCATGTGATATGGTTTAACAAAGCCTACATTCTAAATCGGAACCTAACCTAAGTGTTTTCGACCCGTTACGACCCGATTAGGTAGCTTACGCTACTTTAACGCGTCGCTCACGTAAAACACGTTCGAGACGTCTAACTTGTCCTATAATAAGTATTATATGACTAAACATGTTTAATTATGTTGCATAATCAGTTAGGTGACAAATGTTTAGGTTACATATGCTTAAAATCCAATTATGCATGAAAAAGGCATTTTGGTAATTTACCTAAGGCATATAAACTACCTATCATACAACTACTTAAACTAGGTGACCATAAGGTATAACCTCGGAAGGTTATTCCCTATGCAACTATGGTCACTATACATGCTTGGTTGGATCCTAATGATCGACCAAACGGGTCGAGTTCGAAAGTCTAAGCGGTGGTTTAGACCGCTTGACTTACGACTCTAAACAAGCACTAAACTAAAAGTGAGGAGCTAAGCATGTTATAACATGCTTACCTAAGTTAGAAAAGAGGTTTTGATATCAAAACAAAGTGTTTTGATACCAAGAGTAGTTTGGTTGCATAATACGCTTAAATGCGCATTTTGACCGAAACTACGACTCGTCACTACGCCTAGTCAACGTGGTAATCAGTAGGTATAGTTACAAGGGACTATAACCATCGTGATTACGCTCACGTTGTGAAGTTCAAACGAACTTCGTGTTGACCATAAACTGGTAAATGCAGAAAGTCAAACAGAGTTTGACTTTCATTCTAAAAACGCATAAAAGAACGAAAGAAGACTTATAAAGGGTCCAAGTAGATTTGATTCTAAGTATTCTCAGGTAGGTAGTGAATAATCACAACCACCTAGAGAAATCTCAGATCAAATGTGAGGAAAATGGAATGAGGGCCATGTTATATATAGTTTTCACAAAACCGTTAGGATCATTTCTTGGTAAAGAGGGAATGATCTTGGCCTTACAATTGTCAAGGAAGGATTGGGGGACTTGTTCATCACACAAACCAACCCATAGCATGAAAAACCAGGGATTAAAACCATTGGAACAAACGAGAATGACCAGATTGAATGTTTCTGAAATTCTGATGTGTTGGGAACTGCTTACGGACTGTAAGCATATTTCCATACGGTCCGTAAGGGACATGCAGACCAGCAACTTTCAAAAAGACAGATTTAGCCCCTGAAGCCTCAAACTTGGTTTTCGATGCATTTTTGACACGTTTAAGCCCCGTTAACCCCATTTCAAAGATCTAAAATGAAGTTAAAGTATAGGGAACTTAAAATGTGATCAAAAATATCTCGGATGTCGGCTTGTTTGGTCGTACGGTTGCGTTGTTCGGTAAATTACGACGGAAGTCGTAACGGACGCAAAAACTATCCAAATTAAGCGACGAATGGAATTTTATCATGCCAATCACTAAAATAAAATATTTTAATGATTACATAAATTTTTGGGTGTCCGGATATATTCAGAACGTAAAATATGTGCGAAAATGCAAACTTATGCACTTTTTGACGCTTTTAGTCCCTGCTTGATCAAGAAAGTTTATTTTTACGCACCAAACACCTCAAAGTCTATTTCTAAGCTATGTAAAGGATATTTAGGGCATATTTAACTTATGATCAAGTTCTGGAATGTTAGTTACTATCCAAATCGGTATAGTTTCGCAGTTTGACACAAATAGTCCCTGCGATCGAACAAACTTGTTTTCGACACACCAAACCATCCAAAACTTATTACTAAGTTATGTGAAGGTTATTTAAGGTATGTTAAGCCTATTTCACTATCCCGGGGTGTTTTTTGCGTTAAACTGACTGCGTTTTCGCACCAGTTTCCGTATAACTTTCCAGAAAGTGATTTAAAGCTTAAAATCGAATCGAATCAATTCGTAAAATCATCAAACACAAATACACACATAATAACACCAAAACAAATAGTTTTATTAATAATTAACATTGTTTTATATTGTACATCGATTACAGAGCACAGCTGTCACAGTCTCCCCTACTTTAGGAAATTTCCTCCCGAAATTTTAACTAGAGGAAACTTGTGAGAACAATTTCGGATATTTCGCCTTCATTTGGTCCTCATGTTCCCAATTAAACTCTGGGCTAGGTTTGGATTCCCAGCGAACCTTGACCAATCGAATCCGTTTGTTCTTCAACTGTTTGACTGCACGATCCACTATCTCCACAGGTTTCTCGAGAAAGTGCATCGTTTCATCAACTTAAATTTCGTCGAGTGGTATGTGATGATTAGAGTCAGCTAAACACTTTCGCAAATTGGACACGTGAAAAGTCGGATGAATATTTCCAAGCTCTGGAGGTAGCTCTACTCGATAGGCAACCTTTCTAACCCTTTCAACAATCTTAAATGGTCCAACATATCGTGGTGCAAGTTTTCCTTTCTTTCCAAATCTCACCACTCCCTTCCAAGGTGACACCTTGAGTAGGACTTGGTCTCCGACTTGAAATTCTAAGGGCTTGCGTCGCATATCCGCATAACTCTTTTGACGGTTTCTAGATGTCACAAGATTATCATGAAGTTTCTTAATTTTGTCTGTCGTTTCCAGAAAGAGCTCAGGTCCAGTAAGCTGAGCTTCACCGATCTCATTCCAACAGACAGGTGAACGCCATTTTCGACCGTAGAGTGCTTCGAATGGTGCCATATTAATGCTAGCATGTTAACTGTTGTTGTAAGAGAACTCGATCAATGGAAGATGAGAGTCACAATTATCACCAAAGTCTATCACACATGCTCTAAGAATATCCTCCAAAGTTTGAATCGTCCTCTCAGATTGTCTATCTGTTTGGGGATGATAAGCAGTGCTTAGATTTAGTTGGGTTCCCATAGCAGATTGCATGGTTTTCCAAAAATGAGATAAAAATCGAGCATCACGATCTGATATGATGTCCAAAGGAACACCATGTCGAGATACAATCTCATCAACATAAATCTTTGCAAGTTTATCAGCAGATAGATCCTCGCGAATCGGAATAAAATGAGCTGACTTCGTTAATCGATCGATAACAACCCAAATAGCATCATGACCTTTAGATGTACGCGGTAATTTAGTGATGAGATCCATCGCAACGTTCTCCCACTTCCAAACCGGTATATCTGGTTGTACAAGCAAACCAGAAGGTCGTTGATGTTCAGCCTTGACTTTGAGACAAGTTAGGCATTTTGATATATACAAGGCAACATCCTTTTTCATACCAGGCCATCAACACTGAGTACGAAGATCCTTGTACATTTTATCAGCACCAGGATAGATACAATATCGAGACTTATGAGATTTGTCCATTACCAAGGTGCGAAGATCGTCTTGTTTTGGAATCCACAAACAATCCTTGAAATAGAGTAAATCATCATCCTTCGTTTCAAGTTTAAGCTCAAGTTGACGTGGTAATTCCTAACCCATCGAATCTTGTGAAACACAAAATTGCTGAGCTTGAAGAACACGAGTTTGAAGATCAGATAGAGTTCGAACAGAATGAAGCTTGACTCGCTCTGTTTGACTAAGCGCATCGGCTATGACATTCTCCTTACCAGGATGGTAGCGAATCTCGCAATCATAGTCGCTCAAGAGCTCAAACCAACGTTGTTGCCTCCTGTTCAACTCCTTCTGATTGAGAATATGCTGGAGACTTTTGTGGTCTGTGAAAACCACACACTTCGTGCCATAAAGATAGTGTCTCCAGATTTTTAAGGCAAAAACTACAGCTCCCAACTGAAGATCATGAGTCGTGTAGTTCTTCTCGTGAACTTTCAACTGTCTTGACGCATATGCAATAACTTTACCTTGTTGCATGAGAACGCAACCAAGGCCTAAGTTGGACGCATCGCAATAGACAACGGAATTATCATTTCCCTCTTGCAAAGATAGAACAGGAGCATCACAGAGATTCTGTTTTAGCGTTCGGAATGCTTCTTCTTGTTTGGGTCCCCACTCAAAAGGCTTATTCTTTTGAGTCAAAGTAGTGAGTGGAACCGCGATCTTAGAGAAGTTTGAAATAAACCGACGATAATATCCAGCAAGACCAAAAAAAGATCGAATCTCTGTGGGTGTCGTAGGTGTATTCCAATCCTTAATTGCAGCTATTTTGCAAGGATCCACATGAATACCTTGCTCGTTGACTATATGACCCAAAAACTGAACTTCTTTAAGCCAGAATTCACACTTGGAGAATTTAGCAAAAAGTTGTTCCTTTTTCAGGAGTTCCAATGTCAAACGAAGGTGTTGCTCATGCTCGGCTCGAGACTTTGAATAAATGAGAATATCTTCGATGAACACAATGATGAACTTTTCTAAATAAGGTTCACAGACCCTATTCATTAAGTCCATAAAGATAGCTGGAGCATTCGTCAAACCAAAAGGCATGACAGTGAACTCATAATGCCCATATCTTGTGCGGAAAGTAGTTTTAGGAATATCTTCTTCAAATACACAAAGTTGATGATACCCAGAACGCAGATCGATCTTGGAAAAACAGGTAGCACCTTGCAGCTGATCAAAGAGATCATCTATTCGAGGTAGGGGATATCGATTCTTGATGGTAAGCTTGTCAAACTCACGATAATCGATACACATTCGAAAAGATCCATCTTTGTTTTTCACAAAGAGGATAGGAGCACCCCAAGGTGAATAACTCGGTCGGATGAATCCTTTATCAGATAACTCTTGAAGATGTTTCGATAAATCTTGCATCTCAGATGGTGCAAGACGATAAGGTGCTTTCGCGATCGGGTTAGCAATGGGTACAAGGACAATATGAAACTCGACTTGACGAACTGGAGGCAAACCAGGCAGTTCATCAGGAAACACCTATGGATAATCCCGAACAATTGGAATATCCTAAATACTCTTGCTCTTGCCTTTCTCCTCGGTGACATGTGCCAGAAAAGCAACATATCCTTTTCGTAAATAACTTTGGGCTTTTGTGCACGACATAAGTTTCAATCCACCAGATGGTTTCTCGCCACGAACCTCTAGGACATCACCAGATGAAAGAGGAATACGAATGATCTTATCGAAACAAACAACCTTGGCATGATGTTTAGTTAATCCCCACGATAATGTCGAAACTCCCAAGTTGCATCGGTGTGAGGTCGATAGGAAAAAGATGGTTATCGGGGTTCAATTGACAACCACGAATGACAGAATCGAGTACAAGCGGTTTACCAGTAGCGACTTTGACAGATAAGGGTTTCCTCAAATGATAACGAAACAAAACTCCTATCGGCACCAGAATCGAAAAGAACAGATGCAAGTTGATTGTTAACAAGGAACGTACCGTTAACAACCTCGTTGTCTGCCCTTGCCTCATTCACGTTCAGATTGAATGCTCGTCCACGAGCGGGATTCACATTCACGATTGCATTCGAGTTGACATTTGCATTTACCAATCTCGGGCAGTTGTTTCGGAAATGACCCATTTCTCCGCAATTAAAATACGAACCAGGTGGGAATCTCGCAACATTCCCCTGAACTTGTGCTGGAACCTGAGCAGCCTGATTTTGACCCATACGACAAATATTGGCCAGATGCCCAAGTCTACCACACGTAGTACACTGTTTACAGGCCTGTTGGGCAACATGGTGACCGTTGCATCCAGCAAAGGAGGTGCGGTACCAGCATATTGTTTCTTCGCAGGAGGTTGAGTCGGTGGGTTCTGAGGGTCCTGGTTGGTGACAACAAAGTTCTGGGAAGCCTTGCGCTTCCTTGACTTTTTAGAAGACTCACCCTGCTTCTTACCCTTACCCTTTTCCTTGACAGAATTGGTCGACTTCTTTTTATCACCCTTGCGGGTAAGTTTACCCTTCCTGACTTGAGACTCAGTCAGGGTAGCAGACAATTCGATCGTGTGACGAACGGTAGTAGGATTAACGCCAGTCACAATATCCTGTATAGAATCGGGTAAAGCATCGATATATCTCTCGATTGCTTTCTCCAGTGGGGTAACCATAGTGGGACACAACAAACTGAGCTCCTCAAATCGATCCGTATAAGCACAATGTTCTCCCCCGTCTTGTTTCAAATCATTGAATTCTCTTTCCAAAGCTCGAATCTCGTGACGGGGATAGAACTCCCTCATCATGAGAGCTCGGAGCTCTTCCCAAGTTTGTGCTAATGCCACGTCGGCACCCCTATCACGCATCACTCCGTTCCACCATGTAAGTGCACGCTTCTCGAACACCCTTGATGCAAATTCAACCTTACGCGCATTCGGACATTGCACATGTTTGAATGTGCTCTCGATACTTTGGAACCATTGAAGGAGCACAGTTGCTCCTTGCGACCCAGAAAACTTTAATGGCATAGCAGAACTGAAATTCTTGAAATTACACTGTGCATTATTGTTGTTATTATTGTTGTTGTTGTATAATTCATGGATCTGGGTCACTACGCCTAGAAGTATAGCAGCCATTTGCTGAGCGACAAGGGTTGCGACTTCTTCAGCAGTAAAAGATTGAGCATCACGTCTAGGAGGCATTGTCTATCAAGGAAACATGAGAAACGAGTGAGGTTGACAATTGGAAAAAAAGAGGTATTGAAAACATCGACAAAACACAAGGGAGGCGATCATTCGTTCTTTACGTCGAACAAACAAATGACACGTAGTGACTAATCAAAGTAAATAGGTCATAATAACGAAGACATGCTCGCCTATAAGTGAACACTCACCCCAAGAATTCCCAGGTAAGAGTGACTGGTCTGATACTGCAGATTTGTACGAACACTCTAGCCTTAGAAAGAAAACTCAGGGTATAGGCATTCACTCTTCCAGTTTGCATGTGTTCACATTATTTAGACCCAAACTTTGACGAGATTTTGAAAACTTAGAAGGCACAAAGCCAAAAAATGAATCAAACTGGAAGGGTTCAAAACCTTATAACAAAGGGTTTAAAACCTTATAACAAGGATAGATGATTAATTTTCAAAGCGGATTCGTTATTGTGTTCTCGTTATGGTTATCACCTTAGGATAGGTGACGGTATTGTTTTAAAAATCTAAACACAAGTAAACTTGTGTTGGGGTCCTAGAAAGTTATAGTCTAGGTCAAAGCATTACTAATAACCCAATTCCCTATAACCTTTGGCTCTGATACCAACTCTTCTGTCACACCCCGAGCTCGTTAAAACAACAAACCGTGGCGGAAACGTCGGGGAGTGTTGTAACAGAATTATTGTTTCACAACCATGGATACAAAAATTTTCATTTTATTGAATTATTAAGTAATGTACATTGTCTTTAAACCAACACAAACAAGTTACATATCATCTATCATTGTTTTTATGTCACTAAGGCCTCGTCCACATCCTATGTGACTCAAGCATCCTAGCAATCAACATCATGCAACACCACCTGAAACATATGTAAAAATAAGGTCAGCAAAGAAATGCTGGCAAGCACATAGGTTTTAGGAGAGTATTGTATTCATGGCTCATTTATATGTCACAGTACTTCATTAGACTACAAGAGTCAAAAGTTCAAACCTCGTTTTGAAAAGTGTATTGCAACCTAATTAACCAACTCAAATCAAGATGGTTATAGTTTATAAAATCTCGTAGCCATGATTCTTAACCCCAAAACATTTGTTTTAGTACCAGCGGTGTATCTACCATGCTTTTATCATGCTACACCCGTCCCATTATCTAATCACTACCCAAAACCAATCGTTTAATTCGTTTAACTCGTTTCAAATCATTTATCTGGTTTCAAATCGTTTAACTCGTCCCAAAATCGTATTCGTTTTAATTGTGAAACTACTTATGGTCTTCTCGCTAATAACATTCAAACCTTCGTGACTCGACTATCTCACTTCTCGTATTAACAAACCACCTAAGGGTAAGTTAACAATCATCAGATTCGATCGTTACCTACATAACCCCCACACATAACCATGGGTATAGTCTGATAACAGGATTTGTCAGATCTTATGGTAGCATAACCTAATACTGGTCGGCTTGATCAATGCTAATGAATGTTATTCGTTATGTAACTACGTCCAACAAGTTTGTTCACTTTATTGAAATCGTTATTAGTTTAATATAGACCATCTTAATCGTTTTTGAAACCATCGTTTAAATATCGAAATCGTTTTAATACATATGAATCACCCCAAAACAATTGAAAACAGTAAAATAGGGGAACTATGTACTCACATCGAAGTGCAATGTATCAACAATCTAAAGAACTCAACAAGCTCAATCAAAGCAAGGAACTCAAGCAGCACCTAATAATCGAATCACTAGTAAATAAATTGACACCTAAATCGGAAGATCGAACAAAATGAGGTCTTGTAAACCAAATGAGTATAGGAACTCATATGATATGGTTTAACAAAGCCTACATTCTAAATCAGAACCTAACCTAAGTGCTTTCGACCCGTTACGACCCGTTTAGGTAGCTTACGCTACTTTAACGCGTCGTTCGCGTAAAACGCGTTTGAGACATCTAACTAGTCCTATGATAAGTATTATATGCCTAAACATGTTTAATTATGTTGCATAATCAATTAGGTGACAAATGTTTAGGTTACATATGCTTAAAATCCAATTATGCATGAAAAGGGCATTTTGGTAATTTACCTAAGGCATATAAACTACCTATCATACAACTACTTAAACTAGGTGACCATAAGGTATAACCTCGGAAGGTATTCCCTATGCAACTATGGTCACTAAACACGTTTGGTCGGATCCTAATGATCGACCAAACGGGTCGAGTGTCACACACCGAAATTATCAGAGCTGGCGTGACTGGACTGGTATCTTCATTGCACAGCGGAAGCAAATAAGCTAAGTCTTTTAGAAAATGAACGCCACTAAGTACTCGACTCCACATGGTTCTCCTATTCCAACCGTGCCATAACTTTGAAGAGTAACCTGAGAAAGAAACATGCGAAAAAAATCAACATAAAGTTGAGTGAGTTCATAGTTTGTTTGTAAAAGATTTGAAATAAATCTTTTTGAATAACCGGTTTTTTGAAGTATTTTTGAGAAAACGAATTTAAAATTATTTTCTTGTCAAGTCATATGGAAACTTTGTATGAAAACATGGTATGTATCTTATATGAATCAAGTATTCTTGTATGAACCAAGTATTCTTGTGTAAATCAAGTATTCTTGTGTAAATCAAGTATTCTTGTGTAAATCAAGTATTCTTGTGTAAATCAAGTATTCTTGTATAAATCAAGTATTCCTGTATAAATCAAGTATTCAAGTTGTTAATGGGTTGCAAGGCCATTAACATGTGACACGACATAGGAAGCAACCAAACCATAGGCATTTTTCTAGTTGTCGATTCACGACGGAGACACAAAAGCACTACTCGGTACTAGTTTTCACCAAGAGTGTGGCTGCCCAAAAACCCGTTAGATCTAACCTTTTGTTCTGCGGTCTTAGTATGTACACGATTAATGGTGCTTATGGTACCCTATTCGTGACACGATTTCAAGTATCATTCCTTAGTTTAATGTACCTCTTGGTACTTGTATTTTTCTGTATTTTAGAGTACGAGAATTCGTGTGTATGCACATTTAGAAAAATACGCTTGTTTGAAAAACCGGTATAAAACATAAGCTTTTCGTAAACCATTTGTGTCAGCTAAAACTTGCTTATAAAATGGTTTAGAAATATGTAATTCTTGTATGCTTTGCAAAAAGTGCATGTCTTTCCACCCTGAAAAAACACTTAGAAAAATGTAAAACTGTAAAAGGTGGGGTTATGAACTCACCTGAATATTCCTGTGCAAAGCTAGCTAAATACGTCTTCGTAATGTCGTTTCCAAGACGAGACTCGCTAGCATGCATTTCTACAATATTCCAAATCATGGAATATCTTATTAGTTTCTAAATAAACGCAGTAACTAAACTACGTGTCATTGAGCTCTACCGAATCGTTGACCGAACGATTTGACGGTAAATTGTTAACTTAAATGCAGCGAAGAAGTTATACTTGTTAGCTCGTTTTGAGGAGTCATATGTTGATATATAGTATGTCATTTAGGCGTTTAAAATAAATATAAAAAGTTATATTTATTTTTTATGGTGTTCGTGTTGTGGTTGTTTAAAATAAATATAATAGCTATATATATTTTATAAAAGCATCGTCGATCTTTTGACGTTTGAAAATAAATATATAACTATATTTATTCTTTTTATAAAACAATCGTGTTGTATGATATTGAGATAAATATATAAACCATATTTATTTTTATAAAACAAATTCGTATCGTTTGATATAGAAACTATATTTATTTTATAAAAGTATACGAGTCGTTTTAAAGTTTGAAATATATAATCTATATTTATTTTCGTAAATGTGACCAAGTTAACAGGGGTCCAATAAAAGAGGAATTTCAACCAATAGAATTCCAAGTGGACGTTTACAATATGCAAATGAATTCTAGAAACGATAACATCCACTAAATGGAACTTAGAATTAACAAGTTCAATGAAATAGTTTTGCATGAAACGCTCGATTATGATCAGCCCAAGCTGCAAGTTCTACCGACGCCACAAGGTGTCGTAGTGAATGAAATAATTCAAATATAGCGGTGATCGAACAAGTATCACCTGTGTTTTGCATAAAACGCTCAATCATGATTAGCCCAAGCTACAAGTTTGTACTGACACCACAAGGTGTCGTAGTGATTTAAATAATTCAATAATAGCGGTGATCAAACAAATTCACCGTGTTTGAAATCAAATGAAAGCGTAATAAAGTGAATTTGAAAGTTTGTTTCAAATGACATCATAGAATTTTCAATTGGAAATAGAACATCAAAGAAATAATGTTTTCGATCGAAGATGAAGAAGCAATGGATATCGCAAAACTTTTGATCGATAATGAAAGAACCGTTAGTAGGTACACCGGAATATAGAATGAATTTGTGTACCATTGTCTCAACACACTATTGTATTAAGACTGCTGTAATATGATCAATCAAAGCGGATTTAAAGCAAATCAATAAATAAATAATTTAAATTTGGGCATGAGATGTGCAAACGAGATTAGCGCAAGCTTCAATTAGTGAAAACACCATCACAAGGTGTTGAAATCAACAAACACTTAATGGAGTCGTAGACCAAACAAGTCCACTATGACTCGGAACAAATGAAACGCTTATTTGAAACGAAAGCACATGCGTAACAAACAATGCATGCGTAACATATGAATTTCCCAAGAAATGAAGCAATTGAATATTCGCTATACTAAAAGAAATGATCGTGATACAATGACCATCAAGAGGAGTAGGGATACGAAAATCTACTCAGTAAATGTGAAAGTCGAAATTTCAATAAAAGAAAATTGAGGACTTTACCTGAGGTTAGGTGTGATGACCGGTTGTTAGGTGACATTACCATGGAATGTCAAACACATCGTATTTGTCATTAATGAGTTAGGGGGAATGCGGAGACATACGTCTTCTCCATAGCATGACTCGTGTTGTTCGCAGGACCGCGTGCCAAACCGCCACTTCCTCGAAAGTAGTATGTAACGTACTTCAACCTCTGTCATCATGTAGATTGAGTTTCGTGAAATCTTGCACGCCCGTGCTTTGTTTCGCGTAGGTTACCTGTTCGGTTAATTAAAATAGCGTGGATGACATAATAATGGCGTTTGTCCGAGTTAATAAACGTGGTACCTACGTGACGACCTTTAATGAACTTAGACATAAGTTTCCAGAGGTCTTAAATGCATGTTTCCTAAGCTCTTAAGGTTTTGTGCACTGTATGTATTTGTTTTGTGTACCGTGTATAAAACACCACAATAGCGTATGTTTGAAAACAAAATTTTGACTGTTTGATTTTTGGCAACGGGTGGAGACCATATTCGAGTACTATGCGTTCTGTATGCATTTAGGTTTTAATATTCTAAGTTCCCAGAGGAAAGTGAGGTTAGAGCCTAGGTATCTCTGCAGAAACCTAGTTCGTTGCAACCTATGGCTCTGATACCAATCTGTCACACCCCAAAATTATCAGAGCTGGCGTGACTGGACTGGTATCTTCATTGCACAGCGGAAGCAAATAAGCTAAGTCTTTTAGAAAATGAACGCCACTAAGTACTCGACTCCACATGGTTCTCCTATTCCAGCCGTGCCATAACTTTGAAGAGTAACCTGAGAAAGAAACATGCGAAAAAATCAACATAAAGTTGAGCGAGTTCATAGTTTGTTTGTACAAGATTTGAAATAAATTTTTTTGAATAACCGATTTTTGAAGTATTGTTGAGAAAACGAATTTAAAATCATTTTCTTGTCAAGTTATATGGAAACTTT
Source organism: Helianthus tuberosus (assembly GCA_030545235.1). Classification (NCBI taxonomy): domain Eukaryota; kingdom Viridiplantae; phylum Streptophyta; class Magnoliopsida; order Asterales; family Asteraceae; genus Helianthus; species Helianthus tuberosus. The sequence goes on from JARYGA010058131.1 coordinate 15,977, forward strand.
GTATGAAAACATGGTATGTATCTTGTATGAATCAAGTATTCTTGTGTGAATCAAGTATTCTTGTGTAAATCAAGTATTCTTGTGTAAATCAAGTATTCTTGTGTAAATCAAGTATTCTTGTGTAAATCAAGTATTCTTGTATAAATCAAGTATTCCTGTGTAAATCAAGTATTCAAGTTGTTAATGGGTTGCAAGGCCATTAACATGTGCCATGACATAGGAAGAAACCAAACCATAGGCATTTTTCTAGTTGTCGATTCATGACGGAGACACAAAAGTACTACTCGGTATTAGTTTTCACCAAGAGTGTGGCTGCCCGAAAACCCGTTAGATCTAACCTTTTGTTATGCGGTCTTAGTATGTACACGATTAATGGTGCTTATGGTACCCTATTCATGACACGATTTCAAGTATCATTCCTTAGTTTAATGTACCTCTTGGTACTTGTATTTTTCCGTATTTTAGAGTACGAGAATTCGTGTGTATGCACATTTCGAAAAATACGCTTGTTTGAAAAACCGGTATACAACATAAGCTTTTCGTAAACCATTTGTGTCAGTTAAAACTTGCTTGTAAGATGGTTTAGAAATATATAATTCTTGTATGCTTTGCAAAAAGTGCATGTCTTTCCACCCCGAAAACATTTAGAAAAATGTAAAACTGTAAAAGGTGGGGTTATGAACTCACCTGAATATTCCTGAGCAAAGCTAGCTAAATACGACTTCGTAATGTGGTTTCCAAGACGAGACTCGCTAGCGTGCATTTCAACAATATTCCAAATCATGGAATATCTTATGAGTTTCTAAATAAACGCGGTAACTAAACTACGTGTCATCGAGCTCTACCGAATCGTTGACCGAACGATTTGACGGTAAATTGTTAACTTAAAAGAAGCGAAGAAGTTATACTTGTTAGCTCGTTTTGAGGAGTCATATGTTGATATATAGTATGTCGTTTAGGCGTTTAAAATAAATATAAAAAGTTATATATATTCTATATGGTGTTCGTGTTGTGGTTGTTTAAAATAAATATAATAGTTATATTTATTTTATAAAAGCATCGTCGATCTTTTGACGTTTGAAAATAAATATATAACTATATTTATTCTTTTTATAAAACAATCGTGTTGTATGATATTGAGATAAATATATAAACCATATTTATTTTTATAAAACAAATTCGTATCGTTTGATATAGAAACTATATTTATTTTATAAAAGTATACGAGTCGTTTTACAGTTTGAAATATATAATCTATATTTTTTTATAAAACAATCGTGTTTGTGTTGTTTGATAATTAAATAAATATATATACTATATTTATTTTGATAAAAGAATCGTCGTGTTGTTTGACGTTTGAAGTAAACTACATTTACTTTTATAAAAGAATTCGTCGAATTTTCGAAGTTTAAAATCAAATATAATATCCATATTTATTATTGTGAATACTTTCCGAATCGCCGTTTCTGTAAATTGTAAAGTGTCGTTGTAAATAAATATTCATTTGTATTCGTGTTTATTAAAGTTTCTCGGATCCAATATCTTTTAATAAAATGCGTTAGTTTTAAAGGATTTTCTCGAAAAACGGGTAGAGTTTCCTCTGTTTTTGGACGCCCCCGACAACACAAGTTGTCGTAATTTTATCAAGATTCAACAATGTATTCATCAATCTTTTTGTATGATCAATTTATATAAACAACGTAGTAAATAAATCTAACTAAACTTTAACTAATAACTCGTCAGTTTATTTGGTTCGAGCTCGTGTTCACGTAATGAGTTAAAAGTATATAAAAACAACGTAATTAATTCTTGTTGTTAATATTTTACCAATCTTCGTATCGGAATGTTGAATAGGCTGACCGAGTTGACCGAGTCGACTGGGTTGACTCACATTGACTGAGTTGACCCAGTTTGACCGAGTTGACTCGGTTAAACTGCTTCATGTTTTGACCCTGACCAAGCTGACCCATTGACTGGCTTTGACCGATTCGCTGACCAAGGTTGACCGAGCCAAAACCCGAGCTGCTGACTCGACATCCTAACCGAACAAAAATCCCGAGCTTGCTGTACTTGAACCTGACCGAGAACCCGAACTGAAACGTTGATCCGTCTTGAACTCGGAACCAAATCTAAACCGCCGCCGTGAGCGGCGTTTGTCACCAGTGACGTTGCCGAAAATAGAACCTCCAAACATAAGCCTCCATTGCCGACTCACCAGCATCATCATCATACCATCGTCTCATCATCTCCACCGCCGCCACCGCCGCCGTGAGCAGCGGTGCCGCTCCTATCTCTGGCTCTCTCTCTCTCTCGTCTCTTTCTCTCTGCGTCTCTCTCCTCTAGTCGACGCGCCGCCACCTGACAGTGGTGGTGGCCGGCCGCTCGGTCAATCGAATGGGGGGAAAGGGGATGGTGGAGTGATGTGGGTGTTGAGTTGTTGTCGGCCGATCATCGAGCAGAAAGAGGGAGCCGGTGTTGATATATGTATGTACGTGTGTTGGATTTATTTGCAAAGAAAGAATTTGAGGTGAGGTGTTTGTTTGAGTCTGATGTACAGACCGAGAGAGAGAGGGGAATGAAAGGAGGGTATGTCTGTGTTTGAATTGTGAAGAGGCATGGATCTTTATAGATATGATGAGATCTTTGGAGATCTTATGTGTTCCAATTTTAGAGACATAATCTTTTGTATAGATCTTACTGTGATTTTGTAGAGATTTTGTGATTTGTAAAGATTGTAGTAAATCTTGTAGAGATCTTTAGAGATCTAGTATAGATTTTGGTAAGATTTGGTATGGATTTACTATATTATGTGCAGATTTAGGCTTGTGGGTTTTGGGCTTGGGCCCAGGGCCCAACAGCCCATCTCATGTGTAAGTGGCCCGTAATTACGACGAGACCCGATATCGCAACTTAAACTCCATAAGCGTAAAAATATTCGTGTAACATACATATTTTTCGGTGTCGTCAGTATTTCGTACGGTTTCAGTTTATTACCGTTTAATTTCCAACAATAGCTCCGCAGATCGTCACACGCACACTGTAGAACCGCATCAGCGTTCCTAGGCTTACTGACGCCCTAATTAAGTTAAATTGCGTCGTAAACACTAATTAATGTCGCGTTAATGACCTGCTAATCCCGTAATTAAGGGCGGAAATTACAGGTTGTCACATCGAGTTCAAAAGTCTAAGCGGTGGTTTAGACCGCTTGACTTACGACTCTAAACAAGCACTAAACTAAAAGTGACGAGCTAAGCATGTTATAAGATGCTTAGCTAAGTTAGAAAACAGGTTTTGATATCAAAACAAAGTGTTTTGATACCAAGAGTAGTTTGGTTGCAAAATACGCTTAAATGCGCATTTTGACCGAAACTATGACTCGTCACTACGCCTAGTCAACGCGGTAATCAGTAGGTATAGTCACAAGGGACTATAACCATTGTGATTGCACTCACGTTGCGAAGTTCAAACGAACTTCGTGTTGACCATAAACTGGTCAATGCAGAAAGTCAAACATAGTTTGACTTTCATGCTAAAAATGCATAAAAGAACGAAAGAAGACTTACAAAGGGTCCAAATAGATTTGATTCTAAGTATTCTTAGGTAGGTAGTGAATAATCACAATCACTTAGAGAAATCTCAGATCAAATGTGTGGAAAATGGAATGAGGGCCATGCTATATATAGTTTTCGCAAAACCGTTAGGATCATTTCTTGGTAAAGAGGGAATGATCTTGGCCTTACAATTGTCAAGGAAGGATTGGGGGACTTGTTCATCACACAAACCAGCCCATAGCATGAAAAACCAGCGATTAAAACCATTTGAACAAGTGGGAATGACAAGATTCAATGTTTCTAAAATTCTGATGTGCTGGGCACTACTTACAGACCGTAAGCATATGTCCATACGGTCCGTAAGGGACCTACAGACCAGTAACTTTCAAAAATGACAGATTTAGCCCCTGAAGCCTCAAACTTGGTTTTCGATGCATTTTTGACACGTTTAAGCCCCGTTAACCCCATTTCAAAGCTCAAAAATGAAGTTAAAGTATAGGGAACTTAAAATGTGCTAAAAAATATCTCAGATGTTGGCTCGTTTGGTCGTACGGTTGCGTTGTTCGGTAAATTACGACGAAAGTCGTAACACACGCAAAAACGATCCAAATTAAGCGACGAATGGAATTTTATCATGCCAATCACTAAAATAAAATATTTTAATGATTACATAAATTTTTGGGTGTTCGGATATATTCAGAACGTAAAATATGTGCGAAAATGCAAACTTATGCACGTTTTGATGCTTTTAGTCCCTGCTTGATCAAGAAAGATTATTTTTGCGCACCAAACACCTCAAAGCCTATTTCTAAGCTATGTAAAGGATATTTAGGGAATATTTAACTTATGATCAAGTTTCGGAATGTTCGTTACTATCCAAATCGGTATAGTTTCGCAGTTTGACACAAATAGTCCCTTCGATCGAACAAACTTGTTTTCGACACACCAAACCATCCAAAACTTATTTCTAAGTTATGTGAAGGTTATTTAAGGTATGTTAAGCCTATTTCACTATCCCGGGGTGTTTATCGCATTAAACTGACTACGTTTATGCACCAGTTTGCGTATAACTTTCCAGAAAGTGATTTAAAGCTTGAAATCGAATCGAATCAATTCGTAAAATCATCAAACATAAATACATAAATAATAACACCAAAACACATTGTTTTATTAATAATTAACATTTTTTTATATTGTACATCGATCACAGAGCACAATTGTCACAGATCTGAGATCGAGGCCCACACGAAACGATCTCATGAGCTGGCAAGCATGTGCCCTAACCTGTCTCGACCCCCGCCTCAAATAATTGAGTTGTACATCAAGGACCTGGAACCCAAAGTTAAGAGCTTGGTCACTGCTGCAAATCTTGACGACTTGCCTCAGATCATTCGCTTGGCACACAAGATTACTGATCAAGAAGTTGAGCGTGGCTCGCTACTGGCTCGTGTTTCTGCTACTACCCCTACTACTACAACTACCACCCCTGCTAGTGATAACAAGCGCAAATGGAACGATGCTGACAAAGCAACCAGTGCAAGGCAATCGCAGAAAAGGTCTGACAACTGCAATAACCATAGTTTCAGTCAGTCGTCCTCAGTTAACCAAGCCCATGGCAGTAATCAGAGTCAAGGAACCTACGTTGGTAAGAAGACAAAGTGCAACAAGTGTGGTTTTCATCATTATGGACCGTGTGTCTGGGCTTGCCGTAGGTGCGAAAAGGTAGGCCATAAGGCAAAAGACTGTAGAGCTCTATACCCATGGTAGCAACAGCAGAATCAACAACATTAGTAACAACAAAGGCAGCAGCCCCATCAGAATCAAGGCAATAGGAATGGGTGTTTCCATTGTGGGGATGAGGGTCACATCAAGCGAGATTGCCCTCAGCTGAATCAGAACGCCAATGATAACAACAAGACAATCCCATACCTAATCCAGGATCAAACCATTTAAACCAAACAAACTTGAACTGACTGACCATTATCATATCAGCATTTAACCCAATATTTTGCCTATACTCTTCTACTTTATACAACATCAAGTCCCATAATTTCTTCATAACATTCCACATCCTATAACTCCACCTCACAGCATAAGTCTTTTGGTTTGTTTTTGCTGGACATTCCATTTGGTAGAAGACAACCCATCTAACCAGCCATTTAATTCCCCAAACAAACTTTAAACAATCTCTATAAACCCTTATCAACCATAAATCCAAAAAATACCTTTTATCTCGTAAATTAGCGCTATCACCACTTGATCCTGTCTTCCATGAATGACTATAATATTTCCACACTTGTCTCTCACACTGACCTTTTTGTTGCCCATATTTCCTGCACAAACTCCATTGCTTTAATAATACAAAATGAGTCTTCAGAAACTTTATGATTTTAGATAATATTATCATTTCAGCAAACTTTTTATTCTGATCATCTTCTAACTCACTCATCCCCTCTTTGACCCTTATGATAATATGATTCCAATCATTACCATAATTACAAATAAACATCTGAATATTTTGTATTCTACTCGTAATATCAGAATTCCAAAATACCAAAGTTACCCCTAGAAGGCAAGCCAGCAACCGACAAATTTTCCAGCACCCACTACTCCTCCATATACTCTGTCTCTTAGCACAATTAGCATAATTTTACAAGTCCCAAAACCTCCACTTCAGAATCTTCAAGATATTACTTATATACCCCTTCCATACTAAAACAGTTTTTCCATCACCCCTAAGCTTTTGCCTAAAATGCCAAAGATCACTTATCAACCAGCACCATTTGATCAAACTTAGAACAAGTAAGTTGTTCCCATCAGTATCATATCCTATCCCACGTTTAACAATAATAATAATCCTTTCACTATTTTGATCAACAGGGCCAATGCATTCATTCAAGCAATTCCTTCTCAACTATTCTAATCTCTTGGGAGCCCTCAATCGATCTTTCCCTGTGCTCAATCATCATGTGGTTAGTAACCCTTCCCTGATTCGAATAAACCTTTATGTGATTTTTCTATGAGATTCCTGTTCGTGTGTACTTGATTCGGTTATTGTGGAACCAATGCAAGATCTAATGCCTAGATAGTAATTCGATACGATTGATGTTAGTTTTAGGGTTGCATGATAACAAGGTTATGATGATTGACTGGTAACAATAAATCGACCAGATTCAAATAGTGGGTGTATGAGTAGGGTTAGTTGTTAAAAAGGGTTTTGAGATATTGATACTAAATTTGAGATTTTAGAACATGTGTGATAAGAGATTAGTTAATCGGTGTACATGTATTGTTAGATATTTTAGTGTAATCGGGGATTGACTTGGTGATCAAAGCGAATTATACTACACATCAAGCAAGTTAGGAGGTGCAGGAGTGCACGCTTGTTTGAGTTATTATAATTCGAAGTGCACGGGCGGAGCCCGTACTCTACAGGGGTTCCAAGGGGGCAGCGCCCCCTTGGCGGGGGTTCGGGGGCAGCGCCCGTGGGAGCAGGGTCCAAGCGGCGGCAGCCCCTGGCGGGGTCCAAGGGGCAAAGCCCTGTATCAGAAAATTTTATTTTCTGGAATTTTTATCATTTTCGAAATGATAAAAAACGGCAGTTTTTTGGCAATTTTTGTCTGAAAAATAGAGGTAACTGCCTAATGGCTGTTACAACCCCAAAAACTAATTCGTAGACAGTTTTGATCATATTCTTCTTCCTGGTTCGAAAATTCACACACACTAACATACCCTTGTTCAATTTCTCGAAATCAGAGTTGTATCCGATTGAATTATTCGGGTGAACCACCGAAATAATTTGATCTGAGAGTGATTACACACCTCTCTGATCATCCGGTAAACTGAAATTCCCCAACAAAGATCAAATTAATTTCTGTGAAGATGGCAAGCGGATCGATGAAGGATATGACAAATAGGGTTGACAAACTAGAGAAGTTCGAAGGGGTGGACTTTCGAAGATGGCAGAAGAAGATGCACTTTCTTCTAACTTCGTTGAAGGTTGTGTACGTGTTGACTACTCCAATCCCGGAGATACTGGAGGAGGGCAATCTGGAGCAAATCAGGAAGAGATCGAAGTGGGAGAACGACAACTATATATGTCTTGGCCACATTCTGAATGGTATGTCTGATCCCTTATTTGATGTTTATTAAAATGTTGGAACTGCAAAGTTACTGTGGGACACGTTGGAAGCCAAATACATGGCAGAAGATTCTTCTAGTAAGAAGTTTCTTGTTAGTAATTTCAATAATTACATAATGGTTGTTGAAAGGCCTGTGATGGAACAGTATCATGAATTGGTACAAATTTTGGGGCAGTTTGCCCAACATGATCTGAAGATGGATGAATCCATCTCTGTTTCGAGTATCATTGACAAGTTACCTCCTTCCTGGAGAGATGTTAAACATAATCTGAAACATCAGAAAGGAGAGTTAACTTTGGTTGAACTTGGAAGCCACTTCAGAATTGAAGAAGGCTTGAGCACACAGGAAAATGTGTTGGTCAATGATGATAAGAAACGGACTGGATCAAGTTCTATGAACATGGTTGAAACGGGTGAATCATCCAAAGAAAACAGTAAGTTCAAAGGGAAACGCAAGTTTCAATGAAACAACAATTCGGGTTCAAACAAAAAGCCGAATTACCCTTGCTGGAAATGTGGTAAGGTTGGTCACTTTAAGAGGGACTGTAAAATGAAAAAGAATAACAATAAGTCCGGTTCAAAGAATAGGAATGAGGCTGGTTCTAGCGGGTCCAAGGACCCGAGCAAGCAAGGTCAGAATTTAGTATAATTTAATAATTCGGTTCAGAATTATGTGTCACTAATTTCTGAGGCATTTTATGTGCAGGATGATGACATTGCTTGGTGGGTTGATTCAGGTGCAACAAGTCATGTATGCAAGGATCTTCGTTGGTTTAAAGACTTTCAACCAATCGAAGACGGATCTATCATCAAGATGGGGAACGTTGCAACTGAACCAATCAAGGGAATAGGAACTGTGAATCTTGTTTTTACTTCTGGAAAATGTTTACTTTTGAACAATTTTTTGTATGTGCCCGGAATTTGAAAGAATCTGTTAAGTGGCATTATGTTGAATAATTGTGGGTACAAACAAGTATTGGAAAGTGACAAGTATATCTTGTCAAGACATGGTACCTTTGTTGGTTTCGGTTATCTATGTAATGGTATGTTTATGTTGAATGTTGATGTCTCGTTTATGAATGAATCTGTTTGTGTTGCTTCAACTAGTCATGTTAATGATGTACCTTCAACTAGTTATGCAAACTGCATTTCTTCAACTAGTAGTAGAAACAACTTGACAGAATCGAAATTATGGCATGCTAGACTAGGACATGTACATTATAAAAGAGTTAAAGAAATGTCTAAAATGAGCTTAATTCCGCCTATTAACATAAACAATGATAAATGCCATGTTTGCAAGTTGAATAAGATAACCAAAAAGCCTTTCATGCAACATGTTCATAGGGAAACTAAAGTGTTAGATTTGATACATAGTGATCTATGTGATTTTCATGCTACACCATCTCTAGGTAATAAAAAATATGTAGTAATATTTATAGATTATGCTACTAGATTTTGTTACGTTTATTTGTTGCATGCTAAGGATGAAGCTCTTGAAAAGTTTAAGATTTATAAACAAGAAGTAGAGCTTCATCGGAGTGGGTTGATCAAAACCTTACATACGGACAGAGGTGGTGAGTATTTTGATCTGGTGTATTTCCAATCTACTGGAATAATACAGCATACCACAACTCCTTACACACCGGAACAAAATGGTGTGGTAGAAATGAAAAATAGGACTTTAAAGGAAATGGTTAATACCATGTTGTCCTATTCGGGCCTAAGTGAGGGCTTTTGGGGTGAGACTATGTTAACTGCCTGCTATTTGCTAAATAGGGTTCCAAATAAAAGGAACAAGAACACCCCATTTGAGCTTTGGTATAAAAAACCACCTAAGCTGCATAAGCTGAGAGTTTGGGGTTGTAGAGCCATGGTGAGGCTCACTGATCCTAAAATAAGGAACATAGGGGAAAGAGGTATAGACTGCATTTTCATTGGGTATACGAAGCATTCATTTGCTCACAGGTTCTATGTTATAGAACCAAATGACTACGTGTCAGTGCATACGGTTATTGAGGCAAGAACTGCAGAGTATGATGAGAATAGATTCTCTTCAATGCCTATGCCTAGAGACATGGTTCCAAGCTCTAGTAACTCTCACGTGGCTGATCAAGTGATTGATACTCCTCCGGAACTTAGGAGGAGTGGTAGAGCAAGAAAAGCTAAATCATTTGGTGATGATTTTCAGCTATATTTGGTTGAAGGATCTAGAGATGAAATTAAAATTCAATATCAATATTGCTTCAATATTGAGGAAGATCCTAAAACCTATAGTGAAGCCATGGCATCTTGAGATGTAGCTTTCTGGAAAGAAGCTATAAATGATGAGATGGACTCTATTATGCAGAATAACACTTGGAAACTATCTGATCTACCCCCTGGGTGTAAACCACTTTGTTGTAAATGGATCTTCAAGAAGAAGATGAAAGTAGATGGTTCAATTGAAAAGTTTAAAGCCCGATTGGTTATCCAAGGCTTTAGACAAAAGGAAGGAATTGACTACTTTGATACATATGCTCCTGTAGCAAGAATATCCACTATTAGATTGTTAGTTGCCTTGGCTGCAATACACAATCTTGTAATTCACCAAATGGATGTGAAAACTGCTTTCCTTAATGGTGATTTGGATGAGGAGATATATATGAAACAACCAGAGGGTTTTGTTATGCCTGGCAATGAGCATAAGGTGTGTAAGCTAGTTAAGTCATTATATGTCTTAAAGCAAGCACCAAAACTGTGGCATCAAAAGTTTGATGAAGTGGTTTTGTCTAATGGTTTTATATTAAACCAAGCAGACAAGTATGTATATAGCAAATTTGATGATTCTAGGAAAGGAGTCATAATTTGTTTATATGTAGATGACATGTTGATCTTCACTACTGACCAGGATCAAGTTGATAAAACAAAGAAATTTATGTCGTCTTGTTTTGATATGAAAGACTTGGGGGAGGCGGAAGTGATCCTTGGTATAAGGATCAAACGGGAGAACAATGGCATATCTATCTCTCAATCTCATTATATTGAGAAGATATTGAAAAAGTTTAATTTTCATGATAGTTCTCCGGTTAGCACTCCAATGGATCCTACTTTTAAGCTCTCACCTAATGAAGGTGTAGCTGTAAGCCAACTTGAATATTAAAGGGCCATTGGATCCCTCATGTATGCCATGATTAGCACTAGACCGGATATAGCTTATGCTATTGGAAAGCTTAGTAGGTATACTAGCAATCGAGGTGCATGTCATTGGCAAGCAATGAATCGAGTATTTAGGTACTTGAAAGGAACCATGAAATATGGTTTAACCTATACTGGATTTCCTTTGGTTTTATAAGGTTATTCGGATGCAAGTGTAACACCTGTGCCTCCACGGCCATCAAGCAAATACCAAACTAATGAAATATTATATTTCATACTTGGGATTTGTAAAAATATGTGTATCATTTGCACATATCAATTTTTCTTCGATTCCAAACTCTAAATCGCTTTCTGGAAGGTTATACGCGCACCGATGCGTAAATATAATCAGTTTAATGCAACGAACACTATAGAATAGTATAATAGGCTTAACATACCTTAAGTAACCTTTACATAACTTAGAAATAAGTTTTGAAGGCTCTGGTATGGCAAAATCTAGTTTATTCGCTTACAGGGACTAAACTTGACAAACTGCGAAAGTATGCCAATTTGAACTGTAACGAACATTTCGGAACATGACCATAAGTTAAACACACCTTAAATATCCTTTACATAGCTTAGAAATAGGCTTTGAGGGGTTCGGTGTGCTAAAATAAACTTTTGGGTCATTCAGGGACTAAAAGTGTCAAAAAGTGCACAAGTTTGCACTTTTACGCATAACTTACGTTCTGAATATATCCGGACATCCAAAAATTTATGTAAGCACTAAAACATTTTATTTTAGTGTTTGGCATAAGAAAAATCCATTCGTCACGCAATTTGGATCGTTTTTCGCGCTTATGCGCATTCCGTCGTAATTAACCGAACAACGCAATCGTACGGCTAAACGAACCGACATCCGAGATATTTTTGAGCACATTTTAAGTTCCCTATACTTTAACTTCATTTTAGAGCTTTGAAATGGGGTTAACGGGCCTTAAACGCGTCGGAAATGACCTTATAGCACAACAGGGACCAAAATTGTAAATCTGCCAAACTTGACCCTTGCGCACCGTAAGGGTTTATTTGTTACGGTGCGCAAGCAGTGTCCAGATGCAGCAAATCGTTTTTGGCTGCTGTTATCTGCCCCTAAACATTCTCCGAAGGTCAAGTGCCACTTGTTAAACTCTTATGGTGGCCAAAAATCAGTCACCACAACATTTCAACAAGTGTACGGGCTAGATCATTCCCTCTTTTCCAAGAAACGATCCTAACGGTGGACCGAAAACTATAAATACCCAACCCATTTCACTTCTTTTCTCACTAGAATCTGGTCAATTGTGCTCTAAGTTGAAACCTTTGTTTCATACCTGAGCTATTTTGATCTAGATTAGCATTCGGGGACCCTTCGTAAGTGTTCCTTCGTTCTTTTATTGCTTTTCGAGTCCGAAAGTCAAACTTTGTTTGACTTTCTGCATTGACCAGTTTATGGTCGATGCGAAGTTCGTTTGAACTTCATAACGTGAGCGTGATCACGATGGTTATAGTCCCTAGTGACTATACCTACTGATTACCACGTTATCTAGGCTCAGTGACGAGCCGTAGTTTCGGCCAGAATACGTATTCTTGCGTATTTTGTAACCAAACTACTTATGGGTATCAAAACCGTTTGTTTTGATACCAAACCTGTTTTCTAAACTTAGTTAAGCATGTTTTAACATGCTTAGCTCGTCACTTTTAGTTTAGTGCTTATATAGGGTCGTAAGGTAAGCGATCTAAACAATCGCTTATACTTTCGAACCCGACCCGTTTGGTCGATCATTAGGATCCGACCAAGCACATTAGGTGACCATAGCATATAGGGAATAACCTTCCAAGGTTATACCTTATGGTCGCTTCGTTTAAGTAGTTGTATGATAGGTAGTTTATATGCCTTAGGTAAATTACCAAAATGCCCTTTTGACACCAAAATTCATTTTAAGCTTATGTAACATAAATTTTGACATCTAAACTGATTTGACAACCATATTAGACATGTTAAGGCATATATTACTTGTCATAGGACTAGTTAGGCGTTCCGAACGCGTTTTACGCGAACGACGCGTTAAAGTAGCATAAGCTACCTAAACGGGTCGTAATGGGTCGTAAGCACTTAGGTTAGGTTTCATTTAGTATGTAGGCTTTGTTAAACCATACTACATGAGTTTCCATACTCGTTTGGTTTACGAACCCTCGTTCTATCCGATCCTCCGATTTAGGTCCGGATTATTAATGTAGTTACCTATATTAGGTGCCGTTTGATATTCCGAGCCCTCTAGCATTGCTTGGTGGTTATCTTAAGACTTCTGAGCAATCTCAAGTGAGTACATAGACCCCTCTTTTACTGTTTTTCCAAACGTTTTGGGGTGGAACACATGTGCCTACTTGTTACTTTCATGCTTTCCTGTTTTCACATCATATACTTGCTATGTTCGTTAGTACATTTATAGTACATGATTTCATTACATCTTATGCTATGTATGCCTATTGTGTGCGTACTTAGTACATTATTTTACATTACATTCTATGCTATGTATGCCCATTGTGTGCATACTTAGTACATTATTTTACATTACATTCTATGCTATGTATGCCCATTGTGTGTGTACTTAGTACATTATTTTACATTACATTCTATGCTATGTATGCCCATTGTGTGCGTACTTAGTACATTATTTTACATCACATTTCATGCTTACATTTTGGTATGACATTTGGTTTGTTTAAACTATACTATACATTCATTAACACCGATCATGCCGCTCGGTAGTAGGTAGTGGTACCATAGGACTTGACAAATCCCATTCCTGAAATCTCGGGTTTGTTTGGACGTAAGGAATGACCGAATCCGAATACATATTCTTTTGATAACCCATTTTTACATGGTTATCCGACTGTCGCAAGGCTTGGATGTATGAATTTTCACAATACCGCATAAATGTCTATATCAGTATAGCATGCATTTACTACACAAAACATAACTTTGATTTAAACTGTGACAACCCTCACTAAACCAGGTATCTGTACGACTTAATTAATAATTAATTACTGCTTAATTACTGTGCTTGTTTGAAATTACTGATGAACTGCTACTTGATTTCTGATACATGCATATACCTGCATCATACTTTACTTACTGTCACTACATAATTTACATACTGAACCTTAGTGACAAACATGATGCACAAAAAGCACAGTAGCACTATAACGGATAACCTATAGAACATGCTGATAGAGCCAGCATCAGGCAGACACTGCCTCTAAGGTCTGTATGAGCCAGAAATATTTTGCTACACTAGTGGTGAGTGTAGGAATACAAGGGTTGTAGAACTGCGTCTCTAGGAATAAGTTACAATGACTGGATGTGCCTAAAACGTACTTTAAGTACAAAAATTCAGCACTTTACATAATAATTCAGCATTAAGCTACCTAATAATGTGCCAAAACATGAGAAAAATATTACTAGACACTTTCCAAAGTGTCAGAAATGAGTTGTGTCACTAAAAAGGGTATTAACGACACTTTAAAGCTTGTTTAAGCACATTAACGGATTACTATCCAACCGAATAACCGGACTTTACCCGGAACCTGAAAATATTGTTATTTTCATTAATTATCTTTTTCTGAGCCAGTTAGGGTCCCTGAATACCCTAACACCCACTGTAACACACGACACACAACTAACCGGGTTAAGCACTTGCTAACTCACTTAACCTAACTAATAAACCTAACTATTAGTTAGAAATGGACTAGACCCCCCCCCCCCCTCACTAACCGTCCCCAACTAGAGGGGGACATACCTTGTCCTAATTTGATTATAATATTACTTGTGCCTAAAATCTAGTAGACATATGGACCTATGGTTAATACACACACTAATTATCTATAAGTTCATGTATTAGCCCACCATAACATGATCATCACACAACTCACCACTCCACACCTCTCTCTCCCTCTCTTGGTTCTCAGCCGAGAGCACCCACCCCCCATCCATCATTGTTCGATTTTGATCAAGCAATCCCAAGTCCATACAAGTGTTACGGGTCACATACGAGGAGTCTTGGTGCAAACGGAAGGCGGAGGACCTCTTTATCTTGCTTTTATCCACCCGATTTACGTCTAGATTCTTCCCTAGCCTCGAGCTAGTGGTAAGTTGCTTAAATCACCTTCTTAAACTATTCTAAAGTGGTTAAAACGATATATGACGTTTAAATTTTATGAACATGCAAGTTGAAGCACAAAAGTCTACTTAAAACACTAAAATGTTGGTTAATAGCTCATATGTTGTGTAAATCATGTAGTATTTGATTTGTGTAATTATTTGGACCCGATCTATGCTGTGGTAGCTCGGATCATCATTTAACCCGGTTTAGTCATGATCTTGGATTATGACATAAAGCTTGTTTAAGTATAACAAGGGTTAGAAGATGAAACTCTACCACACTCGAATCATGAACTTGTGTAAAAGTGTTTTAGCTTGTAAAATAGTGATTAAAACTAGTAGATCTACGGATCTACAGGTGGTATTTTTAAAGGACCGAGTGTCAAGAAATCATGTTTTTCTAAAGACGGATCTTACACCAACACGAATGGTTTTTAGAACACACAAGTGTGTAAACACTTGTGTAACACAAAGTTTCGACAAGATAACTATTTTTTGAAAAAGATGACGAGAAGTTGTAAAGACGGAACTTCCATAAAAACGAGGTTTTTACAAAATCGGATAGTTTTATATAAAGATCCACTAAAAGTAATGGGATTTACTTCATAGTTTGAATAAATCACAAGTTCATGAAATTTATGCGATTTATATATATTTTGACTAGTTTGTGGTTTGAACATTGTTTTGATTGAATAATAAAAAATGGTTGGTTTGATTTATAAAAGAAAATGATACGCTTGAAAGTGTGGCCACCTCCAGTTACAGAGGAAACTCTGGCGAAATTTTTCTAAAAACCTAACACTTAGAATTATTTTCACTATCAGTGTTAGAGATACTTGTCGACTTGTTTTCAAACTATGAATTTCGCCACGACCTTATTTATAAAATATCGGAGGTGGGATTTCACAAAATAAAACGTGATACATAAATATATTTAGTATATATTTTTCACAACATCACTTATATAAGTGTTTATGATTATTTTGTGTTCTACATAAATATTATTTTTAGGGTAAAAATAATATTACTAAGTATTATTTTGGGAAAATCACATGTAATAAAATATAATATTTTTGGGAAGAATACTTATATTTTGAAGTTGGAAATAAAATATATTAAGTGAGACTTAATAGTGAAATCCGAATGTTACGAACACACATGTATTAAATCCCCCATCCTTGGGAAGGAGAATAACTACCAAGTATACAGAATGTAAACACGAAATAGTTGCCTAACTATTTCCCAAAAACTTAAACCATAAAGCTAAGGCACGGCCATCCGTCTAATAGAGTTAGTACGTGTAGGTCGTCATACAGCTGATCGATTTGGAGGCATACTTGGTAGAGACGCACCACTGTGAGTTCATGTCCCCCCTTTCTCTTAACTGTTTTCAGTTTTCTAAACTACGGGGGTGAAATACATGTTACTTTGATTACAAGTACTTTATACATGGTATGGTTAGCGTAAGGAGGTTTACTACTTAGATCATGTGAGTGGGTAGGCATGAACTAGAGGCCATTAATCCTCATTATAGGACCGTGGGACGTAAGCGGTAGATCTATCTGGGTGTAGCGAGCCCAACGCCAGGTCCAACAGTACGGACCTCGGGGTGACTTTGTGCCCCGATGCAAAATCGCAAGGTTTGAGTCTTCCTACTTGCACTTCACACATATCAATGGCCTTGCAAACCGTTGGTGATCTCTTTTCCTTATTTGCTACATACCAGGATTTTTATACATACAAGGTTTATTTACTCACTTACACATGAACTCGCTCAACATTATTGTTGATTTTTCAACTTACATGTATTTCAGGAAATTAAAGATCTGGCGCGGTATGTTATGTTTTCCCGCTGCATAAGGGTTCCAAGGTCATCCCAGTTTAGGAAATGTGACTCTTTCCTGGACAAGTCACAAATCTTAAACTGCATTTATTTCAAGATGATGTTTATGTCTTTCAAACAATATTTTATGTTATGATGTTGTAAGTCTCTAAGACAATGTTATGTTACTCTGGTTTTAAAACTTAGTCTACGGATGATCTTGCATGATTTTCTTTCATATAGCTTTGTTATGGTTAAGCTATGGTATTAAGAAGTCACACCAAAATAACCACGCTTCCGCAAAGCCAGGGTGTGACAGCTTGGTATCGGAGCTCTGATCATAGCGAACTAGGATTCTTTCTCGAGTCTAGACTATGATCACTAGGGCTCTCACGAAAACATTTTTACTGCATACCACTTGAGTCCAGATCCAAAACTTTTTATAAACAAATGTTGAGCACATTTTATTTATTATTTATAGGCTCAGTCTAGAAAGGCTGAGGCTCGGTCTGAGAGGCCGAGGCTCGGTCTGGGAGATCGAGGTAGTTGGCTAGTGGGACTAGGAGAGATGGCTAGTGGGACTAGGAGAATTGGCTAGTGGGACTAGGAGAATTGGCTAGTGGGACTAGGAAGAGTAGTCTGAGAGGCTGGGAGGCTAGTGGGACTAGGAGAACTATTTGAATGCTTACTTGGTAACTTATGTGATTATCTAATTGTATGATTGACTGTTTGTGCATGTTTGTGTTTATGTTACAGACACCATGGACACCTCTGGCACTGGTGATTCAGACACCACAGGACCTAGACCTATAGTATCGGACGACCTAGAGTCTTCTGAGCGAGAGGTTCACACATCTGACGTTACGAGCATGGACGAGGATGATTTCCAGCCCTTCGCTTTACCTGATGGTGCTGATGAGCTCGCTGATGGCCCTTTGGCCGGGGACCTATCGTTAGTGGAGATCCCTGCTCCCATACCGCTTGCTTCATATCCTGCTTACGATTTACTCATCGACGCCGACGCTGACGACGACGTCGATCTTTTTGATGACGAGCCCTTAGAGGACGAGGTTCAGGGCGAGGCCCTTCTTCCTGCTGGAGATCTTTTGTTGATCGCAGATGCTCCCGCTGAGGAGTCACCTGCTCACTCTCCGGTCCCAGGCTCTTTCGAGTCTGTGGCCTCCGCACCTTCACACACCCAGAATGCGCAGCACTTCTCACATGGATCAGTTCCCGACCAGGCATCCTCTGTTGCCCCTATTCCTAGCTTTGCTTTCGACCACGATGATGTGGAGGATTCCGATCCTGACTTTCCCCCAGGATTCGACCCGGATGAGGATATAGAGTTTATACCCATGGATCAGCCTATGGAGGATCCAGTCGACCCAGTTGATCCCATCGACCCCGAGTTTGATTTTGAGATGGCCTTTGATGAGCCCGAGCAGCCACTAGACCCTGCTCCTGACCCAGTACTTGAGCATGACCCAGTTCATGCTGACGCACCTATTATTGAGCCTGTCTTTGCTGACCCACCTATTGATGATCATCCCATAGATGCTCCGTTGTTAGAGGGCGATCATGTTATTGTTGCTGATCATGTTGATCCCCCACTTTTTGCTGATGCACCAGTTGACCCCCTTGTTGTACCTCACCATGATCCTATGCCAGCCCGGTTTGATCGTGCGCTTTTTGAGGCACGGATCGACCCCCGAGATGAGCACGCCCAGTGTGGGTGGATTCCTGCTGATGACGAGGTCCCACCTTTTCCCCCTCAGATCCCTGATACCCGTCACATTGATACTTCCTTTCCATTTCCTCGGTTTACACTTCCAGCACGAGCTGGAGAGGGCTCTTCGGCTCACCCTTTTGGACACATACCGGTATCTATCCCTGCTATACCACCGTCTACTACTTTTCCCCCTGTTTCCCCATTTCATGTGGCACCTTTTGATCCCACCAGTGAGCCGTTTCTCTGGGCGTCACCTTCTGCCATACCACCGACTGACCCCTACCATTCTTTCCACATGGGGTATACTATTTAGGACGTTTTGATGTCTTTTGTCGCCCAGCACGAGACACACACGCAGCGCATACAGGAGCTTGAGAGAGCCCAGCCGCCGCCGTGTCAGTGCCAGGGTCAGACCCACTCTCCTTTGCAGCACTCTCGACCTGTACCACCAGACTATCTTGCACGCCTTTTTTCCCTGGAGCAGCAGGTTGCTTCATTCTTGCGTACCCAGAGAGCCATGGAGGAGGACTGGCTCCATTTGCGCCGCTTGTTTTACACTCACTTTCCCCCTCCTCCACCGCCATCCGTGTAGAGCTCTTCAGTACCGTGTAGGTAGACATTGGTGAGAAGACGGCGAATGCTTTTGACTGCACAACATTTTTGGAGACTACAATATGATTCTGACTTTTGTTGACATGTATTTGATGTATTGACACTGATTTGATATAGTTTTTGGACTGGGGTGATGTAGCCCTTAGTCGACTGATGTTGTATGACACTGTGATGTACTTGTACGCTTACTATGTGGTCTCATTATATGGCAATCGCAGTATTCTCATCATACTTGATGCTTGATTTGGTTATTTGTATTCTATGACATGGGATGTTGTGTGATTGATATGTGTGACATGAGATGTTATGTACTATTACTATCATAAAGCGTATGTATTATAACTATGGCCTGACCGACGTAAACACATCTTTTAGAAGATGCCGCCGAGACGTGAGACACACATGCCTACCAATGAGGCGGAACTCCAGCAAATTATCGCTGCTGCCATCGCACAATACGCCGCCTCTTAAGGAGGGACTAGTGGAAGCAACTCTGGCAACACTGGCAATAACAATAATCCAACTCATGGTAATACTAAGTCATTTAGACATACCATGACCTAATTGGATATCTTTAGCAATGATGCTAATGCCGATCGTATGTTATAATGTATGTGCAGGGTGCACCTACAAGCAGTTTCTAGACTGCAAACCGGTCAACTTTGATGGCACAGGAGGTGCTGTCGCCTTTGTTCGTTGGGCCGAGAAAACTGAATCTGTTCTTCGCATGAGTAAATGCGCACCAGACCAGCAAGTCACCTATATCTCAGGGCTATTCCTGGATGGAGCCCTCTCTTGGTGGAATCTGTAAGTACAGACACTTGGTGAAGCTGCTGCCTACGCGCTAACCTGGACCGAACTGAAGGAACTTATGCGCAGGAAGTACTGCTCTCGCGCGGAAATCCAAAGATTGGAAACCGAGTTCTGGCATTTGAAAATGGACGGTCCAAAGATCGCAGAATACGTTCAAAGGTTCCATGACTTATCGCATGTGGTACCCTACATGGTCACTCCGGAGTTCAAGAGGATTGAACGTTTCATTTGGGGATTAGCTCCTCAAATCATAAGCATGGTGACCTCATCCAAGCCAGCGAGCATTACTGAGGCGATTGATTTGAGCGTAGCTCTCACTGAGGAGGCGATCCACCTAAACAAGTTTGGTGATGTTGAGCAAAAGAAGAAAGAGACTCACGTCGAGTCATCAGGAGGTAACAAACGGAAGTTCTCGAACTTCAAGCAAGGCGCCAGTGTGGTTGTTAAGAAAGGAGAGCCAAGCATGCCAGCTCAGGATACAACTGGTGGTAGGAGGAAAGGTAAGGGATATATGGGTGCACATCCCAAGTGTAACTCTTGCCAACGCCATCATTCTGGCCGATGCGGGCCAAAAGTATGTGAAGCTTGTGGAAAGACTGGACACTTGAAGGATTCTTGTTGGGCTAGTGCTGGCCGGGGAGGCCAGGGAGGATTTAGGAATAGAAATAATCATGGTGGTATTGGGAGTCGCCCACAGGGGAACAATGGAGGAAACGGAAATCGAGGCAACTTTGCGAACCAAGCGGGTAATGCGAACCAAAACAACAACCAAGCTGGAAATGGAGGTGGAAACGGGCAAAGACTTGGATGCTTTAACTGCGGTGATATTGGGCATTTTAAGAAGAACTGCCCAGAGTTGAACCAAGCCCGTGGAAGAGTGCTCCAAATCGAAGCGAGGGAAGCGCGCCAGGACCCCAATGTCGTTACTGGTACGTTCCCTGTAAACCAACGCTATGCATCCGTTTTATTTGATACCGGTGCCGATTATAGCTTCGTGTCGTTAGAGTTTAAGAATATGCTTGGTTTAGCCGCTAGTAAATTAGATATTCCGTACTCAATCGAATTGGCTAATGGAAAGATAGTAGAAGCCAATGAAGTTATCAGAGGTTGTGCGATCGAATTGGGAGAGCGTGAGTTTGCTTTGGATCTACTACCAGTCCAGTTGGGAAGCTTCGACGTGGTGGTAGGAATGGATTGGTTATCAGGCAACAAGGCTGAGATAGTTTGTCACGAAAAGGTTGTTCGTATCACAACCGAAGATGGCGAAACAATTGTGGTTCAAGGTGAGAAGTGTGATACGCCGTTAAGAATTATCACCTGCCTGAAAGCGCGAAAGTGTTTGCAGAAGGGATGTGTTGCCTTCCTGTCACACATTGTGGATAAGAAGGCTGCCGAGCCGAAGATTGAA
Source organism: Helianthus tuberosus (assembly GCA_030545235.1). Taxonomy (NCBI): domain Eukaryota; kingdom Viridiplantae; phylum Streptophyta; class Magnoliopsida; order Asterales; family Asteraceae; genus Helianthus; species Helianthus tuberosus. Next base: position 37,369 of record JARYGA010058131.1, read on the forward strand.
GACATCCCTGTCGTGAGGGAGTATCCAGAAATCTTCCCAGAAGACTTACCTGGACTGCCACCTCAGAGGCAAGTAGAGTTTCACATTGACTTAGTTCCAGGCGCCGCGCCTGTGGCTAAGGCACCATATAGACTTGCTCCGTCTGAGATGCAGGAACTGTCGACACAACTTCAAGAGTTGTTAGACAAGGGTTTTATCCAACCAAGCTTCTCGCCTTGGGGAGCTCCAGTCCTGTTTGTCAAGAAGAAGGACGGTAGTTTTCGTATGTGTATTGACTACCGGGAGTTGAACAAGCTGACGATCAAGAATAGATATCCTCTGCCAAGGATTGATGATCTGTTTGACAAACTGCAAGGCTCAAGCTTTTATTCAAAGATCGATCTTCGATCTGGATACCATCAGTTAAGGATACAAGAGGAGAGTATGCCAAAGACCGCCTTCAGAACTCGTTATGGACACTACGAGTTCCTTGTTATGCCGTTTGGTTTGACAAACGCACCTGCAGTCTTTATGGATTTGATGAATAGAGTTTGCAAGCCGTACTTGGACAAGTTCGTGATCGTGTTTATCGACGATATCTTGATTTATTCAAGGACAAAAGCTGAGCACGAACAGCATTTAAGAGCTATTTTGGAGCTGCTGAAGAAAGAACAGTTGTATGCCAAGTTCTCTAAGTGCGAGTTTTGGCTACGGGAAGTACAATTTCTTAGACATGTGGTTAATGGAAATGGAATCCACGTGGATCCAACCAAGATCGAAGCAATCAAGAATTGGGAAACGCCAAAGACGCCAACCGAGATTCGACAATTCTTGGGTTTGGCTGGCTATTATCGAAGGTTCATTGAGGATTTTTCGAAGATCGCTCAACCATTGACGCTCCTCACGTAGAAAGATAAGAAGTTTGATTGGGGAATCAAACAGGAAGAAGCGTTCCAGATATTGAAGGATAAGCTCTGCAATGCGCCAATCTTAGCACTACCGGAAGGTACAGATGATTTTGTGGTATACTGTGACGCCTCACGTCAAGGATTGGGTTGTGTGTTGATGCAACGCCAAAAGGTTATTGCTTACGCATCGCGCCAATTGAAAGTGCACGAAAAGAACTATACCACACATGATTTGGAACTTGGCGCAGTGGTTTTTGCATTAAAGATCTGGAGACACTACCTTTATGGTACGAAGTGTACAATCTTTACAGATCACAAGAGCCTACAGCACATATTCAATCAGAAGGAGCTGAATATGAGGCAAAGACGATGGGTTGAGTTGCTAAACGATTACGACTGCGAGATAAAGTATCATCCAGGGAAGGCGAATGTGGTCGCCGATGCCCTAAGTCGAAAAGAGAGGATCAAGCCCATAAGGGTTAGGGCTTTAGAAATGATTATCCGAACCGATCTTTCCTTGCGCATTCGTGCCGCTCAGAAAGAAGCTCTCAAGGAAGGAAACCTTGAAGAAGAATATCTCTGTGGGATGGAGAAGCTACTGGTACCAAACGAGGAAGGAACGTTATGTTTTGAGAAAAGGATTTGGGTTCCTTGGTTTGGAGGTTTAAGGAAGGTTATTTTTTATGAAGCTCACAAATCGCGGTACTCTATCCATCCAGGAGTGGATAAGATGTACCAAGATCTCAAAGATTATTATTGGTGGCCTAGGATGAAAGGCGATGTTGCTGTTTATGTGAGCAAATGTTTAACATGCGCTAAGGTTAAAGCCGAATACCAGAAGCCTTCAGGACTTCTGCAACAACCCGAGATTCCCAAGTGGAAATGGGAACAAATCTCAATGGATTTTATTACAAAGTTGCCAAGAACGCCAAGAGGCCATGACACTATTTGGGTAATAGTGGATCGATTAACGAAGTCAGCACACTTCTTACCTATCAGAGAAAAGGATAATACGAGCAAATTGGCTGAAATTTACATGAGAGAGATCGTCGCACGTCATGGAGTACCTCTCTCAATCATCTCTAATAGAGACGGAAGGTTTGTGTCAAGGATATGGCAATCCTTCCAAGAAGCCTTTGGCTCACAATTGAATCTAAGCACTGCGTTTCATCCGCAAACTGACGGTCAAAGCGAGCGAACGATACAGACTTTGGAAGACATGCTGAGAGCGTGTGTTATGGATTTGGGCGGTAGCTGGGATAAGCATTTACCCTTGGTCGAATTTTCATACAACAACAGCTACCACACCAGTATTGGTGTCGCGCCATTTGAAGCCCTTTACGAACGCAAGTGCCGATCACCCCTATGCTGGGCTGACGCAGGTGATAGGCAGCTTGTTGTTCCCGAAATCGTCCAAGAGACGACAGACAAGATTGCGCAGATTCTTAAACGCATCGAAGCAGCTCGCCACAGACAGAAGGCCTATGCGGATCCAAACCGAAAACACATGGAATTTCAAGTGGGAGAAATGGTTTTATTGAAAGTTTCACCCTGGAAGGGTGTGGCACGCTTCGGAAAGCGTGGGAAGTTAAATCCGCGCTACATTGGTCCTTTCAGAATTTTGGAAAGAATAGGACTAGTAGCATACAAGTTGGATTTACCTGCTGAACTGAATGGTGTTCACGATACATTTCATGTATCCAACCTGAAGAAAAGTCCAACTCAAGACGACATTGCCATTCCCATCGACGAGATTCATGTTGACGACGCGCTCCATTTCGTTGAAGAACCGGTTGAGGTTACGGATTGGAAGGTAAACAAGACCCGCCGGAGCAGTGTCAAGCTCGTCAAAGTTCGTTGGAATGCCAGACATGGTCCTGAATACACCTGGGAGCGTGAGGACAGGATGAAAGAGAAATACCCCCACCTATTTCCTAAGAACCCTGCATCTACAAGCAGAACTTAAAATTTCGGGACGAAATTTTTCTAACGGGGGGAGAATGTGACAACCCTCACTAAACCAGGTATCCGTACGACTTAATTAATAATTAATTACTGCTTAATTACTGCGCTTGTTTGAAATTACTGATGAACTGCTACTTGATTTCTGATACATGCATATACCTGCATCATACTTTACTTACTGTCACTACATAATTTACATACTGAACCTTAGTGACAAACATGATGCACAAAAAGCACAGTAGCACTATAACGGATAACCTATAGAACATGCTGATAGAGCCAGCATCAGGCAGACACTGCCTCTAAGGCCTGTATGAGCCAGAAATATTTTGCTACACTAGTGGTGAGTGTAGGAATACAAGGGTTGTAGAACTGCGTCTCTAGGAATAAGTTACAATGACTGGATGTGCCTAAAACGTACTTTAAGTACAAAAATTCAGCACTTTACATAATAATTCAGCATTAAGCTACCTAATAATGTGCCAAAACATGAGAAAAATATTACTAGACACTTTCCAAAGTGTCAGAAATGAGTTGTGTCACTAAAAAGGGTATTAACGACACTTTAAAGCTTGTTTAAGCACATTAACGGATTACTATCCAACCGAACAACCGGACTTTACCCGGAACATGAAAATATTGTTATTTTCATTAATTATCTTTTTCTGAGCCAGTTAGGGTCCCTGAATACCCTAACACCCACCGTAACACACGACACACAACTAACCGGGTTAAGCACTTGACTAACTCACTTAACCTAACTAATAAACCTAACTATTAGTTAGAAATGGACTAGAACCCCCCCCCCCCTCACTAACCGTCCCCAACTAGAGGGGGACATACCTTGTCCTAATTTGATTATAATATTACTTGTGCCTAAAATCTAGTAGACATATGGACCTATGGTTAATACACACACTAATTATCTATAAGTTCATGTATTAGCCCACCATAACATGATCATCACACACCTCACCACTCCACACCTCTCTCTCCCTCTCTTGGTTCTCGGCCGAGAGCACCCACCCCCCATCCATCATTGTTCGATTTTGATCAAGCAATCCCAAGTCCATACAAGTGTTACGGGTCACATACGAGGAGTCTTGGTGCAAACGGAAGGCGGAGGACCTCTTTATCTTGCTTTTATCCACCCGATTTACGTCTAGATTCTTCCCTAGCCTCGAGTGTCACACCCCGACCACGTGGAACATACAAAACGTGGTGGAAATGTCGGGGAGTGTTGTAACAGAATTTATTTGTTTCATAACCATGGCAATTGAAGTTTCGTTTTATTGATTAAAAGTGTTACAATGTCTTAACAAACAAGGAAAAACAACATAATTAACTAGTCTTGCATCTTTTATTGTCACTAAAGCCCAAGTCTGCCTATATGTATCTTGATCATCTTATGCAACAGCTCCTGAAAAACACATGTGAAAATAGGTACGTCAGCATAAAAATGCCTGTGAGATACATAGGTTTTGTGAAAATAGGTTCCATGACTTATGTTTGAGAAAATGTTTAGTCATGAACCTTGTAATTTGCTTTGTTTTGTAAATCATTTGAAAAATAATGAGTTCAGATGATATGTATAAATAAGTAAATAATGTATGGTTAAATAAATAACCATGTAAGATGAGTTTGTATAAGATAAGTTGTTTGTAAAACAATGTCTTGTGAAAAGTGTGTTATTTGTATAAAATGTTCTATGTCTCAAACTGAAATGATTCAAATAACGCTACAATATGTAATACCATACAAACACTTATATATAGGAAGTACCAGCGGCGTATCCACCATGCTTGTATCATATTACACACGCATCGTTACTTAATCACTTAATCAAACCAAACAAATGTCAAAATGTCTATGTCAAATATCCATGTCAAATGTCTATGTCAAAATATCATGTATGGCAAGTGAAATGTCTCAACTAAACCATATACACAAAAACAAAGTATTGAAGTAAAACTTGGTTTAAATCAAAGTTATGTTTTGTGGGAAAATGCATGATCAAATGTCAATCATGTTAAAATGTCTATGCCGAAATGTCTATGTCAAATACGGTTCACACGGTTCACAGATACAAACGGTTCACAGATATCAACGGATCACAGTCAAATGATTACAACGGTTCAATATGTAGTAAAATGTGTTCATATGCTGGATAAGCATATGCAACAGAAAAGCAATGAAAAACGATGTACTAAGTACGCACACAATGGGCATACATAGCATGAAATGTAATGTAAAACGATGTACTAAGTACGCACACAATGGGCATACATAGCATAAAATGTAATGAAATCATGTACTATAATGTACTAATGAACATAGCAAGTATATGATGTCAAAACAGGAAAGCATGAAAGTAACAAGTAGGCACATGTGTTCCACCCCAAAACAGTTTGGAAAACAGTAAGAGAGGGGTCTATGTACTCACCTGAGATTGCTCAGTAGTTCTGGAGTAACAACTAAACAATGCTAGAGATCGCGGATATCAAACGGCACCTAGTATAGGTAGCTACATTAATAAACCGGACCTATCTCGGAAGATTGGGTAGCATTAGGGTTTGTAAACCAAACGAGTGTAGAGACTCGTGTCATTTGGTTTAACAAAGCCTACATGCTAAATGAAACTTAACCTAAGTGTCTACGACCCATTACGACCCGTTTAGGTAGCTTATGCTACTTTAACGCGTCGTTCGCGTGAAACGCGTTCGGACCGCCTAACTAGTCCTATGACAAGTAATATATGCCTTAACATGTTACATAATCAGTTATGTGACAAAGGTTTAGGTTACATATGCTTAATTACCAATTATACATGAAAAGGGTATTCTGGTAATTTACCTAAGGCATATAAACTACCTATCATACAACTACTTAAACGATGTTACCATAGGGTATAACCTCGGAAGGTTATTCCCTACCTACTATGGTCACCTAATGTATTTGGTCGGATCCTAATGATCGACCAAAACTGGGTCGGGTTCGAGGTATAAGCGATTTATTAGATCGCTTACCCTACGACCCTAGACAACGTGGTAATCAGTAGGCATAGTCCCAAGGGACTATGACCATCGTGATTACAATCACGTTGCGAAGTTCAAACGAACTTCGCATTGACCATTACTGGTCAACGCTGAAAGTCAAACAAAGTTTGACTTTCTGACTCGAAAAGCAGTAAAATAAGGAAAAGAACAAAAGAATACTTACCCAGGGTCCCCGAATGCTAACCCAGATCAAAATAGCTCAGGTATGAAACGAAGGTTCCAACTTAGAGCCCAAATGATCAGATTTGTGGGTTTTTAAGCCAAAGGGGGGTGGGTATTTATAGAAAACGTAGAGCCGCTAGGATCGTTTCTTGAATATCGTGCCACGATCCGAGCCGTACACTTGTCACAAAGTTTATGGAGCCACATATGCTCCTTATCTTAGTGATTAAGCAATTTAAAACATGTGGTTGTGGTTAAATCTGCTGAAAACAGGCTGTTAAGTACTCTGCATCTGGTCTGAACTTGCTTTACGAACCTCAAAGCTGCCAATGTTGAGGTCCGTAAGGTAACAACTTTGGCAGATTTACAGTTTTGGTCCCTGCAATGCAATCAGCCCATTTTTGACACGTTTAAGGCCCGTTAACCCCATTTCAAAGCTCTAAAATGAAGTTAAAGTATAGGGAACTTAAAACATGCTAAAAAATATCTCGGATGTCGGTTCGTTTAGCCGTACGAACGCGATGTTCGCTTAATTACGACGGAATGCGCACAAGCGCGAAAAACGATCCAAATGACGCGACGAATGGATTTTTCTTAAGGCGAACACTAAAATATAATGTAGTCATGCTGACATAAATTTTTGGATGTCCGGATGTATTCAGAACGTAAGTTATGCGCGAAAATGCAAACTTGTGCACTTTTTGACACTTTTAGTCCCTGAATGACACAAAAGTTTATTTTAGCATACCGAACACCTCAAAGCCTATTTCTAAGCTATGTAAAGGATATTTATGGTATGTTTAACTTATGGTCATGTTCCGGAATGTCTGTTACAGTTTAAATTGGCATACTTTCGCAGTTTGTCAACTTTAGTCCCTGTAAGCGATTAAACTTTGATTTCACCACACCAAACCTTCCAAAACTTATATCTAAGTTATGTAAAGGTTATTTAAGGTATGTTAAACCTATTTCACTATTCCGGAGTGTTTGTTGCATTAAACTGGTTATATTTACGCATT
>JARYGA010058132.1:0-31700 GCA_030545235.1 Helianthus tuberosus
TCGTAAACTAAATCACACGTGTATATGTTGACATTTAAGAGATATACAGTCAAGAAAATCAAGGGCAATGGTGATACATATGCAGATTAGACACCAAACAAAACACTTAACAAACGGCTACAATTTAAGGAATGTGTTTAGTGACGACATCAGATTCCTAATTGATGGAGAAAGGTCTGGTGGCAAGAAAAGCTGCTTCTAGGAGGTTTTCAAGTGTTTTCTCTCGACGATTCCATTCTTGGGTGGTTGGTTTGGCCCTTGTTCCTGTAACTCGAATCCTCGCCCGGTATATCCCATTATAATTTTACACCATTGTGAACCTTACGCCTTTTTTACTCTCTGATCGAGGTTCTCGGCATTGAAAAATCTTCGTAAACTAAATCACACGTTTATATGTTGACATTTAAGAGATATACAGTCAAGAAAATCAAGGGCAATGGTGATATATATGCGGATTAGACACCAAAAAAACACTCAACAAATGGCTACAATTTAAGGAATGTGTTTAGTGACGGCATCAGATTCCTAATTGATGGAGAAAGGTCTGGTGGCAAGAAAAGCTGCTTCTAGGAGGTTGTCAAGTGTTTTTGCTCGATGATTCCATTCTTGGGTGGTTGGTTTGGCCCTTGTTCCTGTAACTCGAATCCTCGCCCGGTATATCCCATTTTAATCTTACACCATTGTGAACGTTACGCCTTTTTTACTCTCTGATCGAGGTTCTCGGCATTGAAAAATCTTCGTAAACTAAATCACACGTGTATATCTTTACATTTAAGAGATATACAGTCTAGAAAATCAAGGGCAATGGGGATATATATGCGGATTAGACACCAAAAAAAACACTCAACAAATGGCTACAATTTAAGGAATGTGTTTAGTGACGACATCAGATTCCCAATTGATGGAGAAAGGTCTGGTGGCAAGAAAATCTGCTTCTAGGAGGTTTTCAAGTGTTTTCTCTCGACGATTCCATTATTGGGTGGTTGGTTTGGCTCTTGTTCCTGTAACTCGAATCCTCGCCCGGTATATCCCATTATAATTTTACACCATTGTGAACCTTACGCCTTTTTTACTCTCTGATCGAGGTTCTCGGCATTGAAAAATCTTCGTAAACTAAATCACACGTTTATATGTTGACATTTAAGAGATATACAGTCAAGAAAATCAAGGGCAATGGTGATATATATGCGGATTAGACACCAAAAAAACACTCAACAAATGGCTACAATTTAAGGAATGTGTTTAGTGACGGCATCAGATTCCTAATTGATGGAGAAAGGTCTGGTGGCAAGAAAAGCTGCTTCTAGGAGGTTGTCAAGTGTTTTTGCTCGATGATTCCATTCTTGGGTGGTTGGTTTGGCCATTGTTCCTGTAACTCGAATCCTCGCCCGGTATATCCCATTTTAATCTTACACCATTGTGAACGTTACGCCTTTTTTACTCTCTGATCGAGGTTCTCGGCATTGAAAAATCTTCGTAAACTAAATCACACGTGTATATCTTTACATTTAAGAGATATACAGTCTAGAAAATCAAGGGCAAGGGGATATATATGCGGATTAGACACCAAAAAAAACACTCAACAAATGGCTACAATTTAAGGAATGTGTTTAGTGACGACATCAGATTCCTAATTGATGGAGAAAGGTCTGGTGGCAAGAAAATCTGCTTCTAGGAGGTTTTCAAGTGTTTTCTCTCGACGATTCCATTATTGGGTGGTTGGTTTGGCTCTTGTTCCTGTAACTCGAATCCTCGCCCGGTATATCCCATTATAATTTTACACCATTGTGAACCTTACGCCTTTTTTACTCTCTGATCGAGGTTCTCAGCAATGAAAAATCTTTGTAAACTTAATCACACGTGTATATGTTGACATTTAAGAGATATACAGTCAAGAAAATCAAGGGCAATGGTGATATATATACGAATTAGACGCAAAAAAAAACACTCAACAAATGGCTACAATTTAAGGAATGAGTTTAGTGTCGGCATCAGATTCCTAATTGATGGAGAAAGGTCTGGTGGCAAGAAAAGCTGCTTCTAGGAGGTTGTCAAGTGTTTTCACTCGATGATTCCATTCTCGGGTGGTTGGTTAGGCCCTTGTTACCGTAACTCGAATAATAGCCCGGTATATCCCATTTTAATTTTACACCATTGTGAACCTTACGCCTTTTTTACTCTCTGATTGAGGTTCTCGGCATTGAAAAATCTTCGTAAACTAAATCACACGTGTATATGTTGACATTTAAGAGATATACAGTCAAGAAAATCAAGGGCAATGGTGATACATATGCGGATTAGACACAAAAAAAAACACTTAACAAACGGCTACAATTTAAGGAATGTGTTTAGTGACGACATCAGATTCCTAATTGATGGAGAAAGGTCTGGTGGCAAGAAAAGCTGCTTCTAGGAGGTTTTCAAGTGTTTTCTCTCGACGATTCCATTCTTGGGTGGTTGGTTTGGCCCTTGTTCCTGTAACTCGAATCCTCGCCCGGTATATCCCATTTTAATTTTACACCATTGTGAACCTTACGCCTTTTTTACTCTCTGATTGAGGTTCTCGGCATTGAAAAATCTTCGTAAACTAAATCACACGTGTATATGTTGACATTTAAGAGATATACAGTCAAGAAAATCAAGGGCAATGGTGATACATATGCGGATTAGACACCAAAAAAAACACTTAACAAACGGCTACAATTTAAGGAATGTGTTTAGTGACGACATCAGATTCCTAATTGATGGAGAAAGGTCTGGTGGCAAGAAAAGCTGCTTCTAGGAGGTTTTCAAGTGTTTTCTCTCGACGATTCCGTTCTTGGGTGGTTGGTTTGGCCCTTGTTCCTGTAACTCGAATCCTCGCCCGGTATATCCCATTATAATTTACACCATTGTGAACCTTACGCCTTTTTTACTCTCTGATCGAGGTTCTCGGCATTGAAAAATCTTCGTAAACTAAATCACACGTTTATATGTTGACATTTAAGAGATATACAGTCAAGAAAATCAAGGGCAATGGTGATATATATGCGGATTAGACACCAAAAAAACACTCAACAAATGGCTACAATTTTAGGAATGTGTTTAGTGACGGCATCAGATTCCTAATTGATGGAGAAAGGTCTGGTGGCAAGAAAAGCTGCTTCTAGGAGGTTGTCAAGTGTTTTTGCTCGATGATTCCATTCTTGGGTGGTTGGTTTGGCCCTTGTTCCTGTAACTCGAATCCTCGCCCGGTATATCCCATTTTAATCTTACACCATTGTGAACGTTACGCCTTTTTTACTCTCTGATCGAGGTTCTCGGCATTGAAAAATCTTCGTAAACTAAATCACACGTGTATATCTTTACATTTAAGAGATATACAGTCTAGAAAATCAAGGGCAATGGGGATATATATGCGGATTAGACACCAAAAAAAACACTCAACAAATGGCTACAATTTAAGGAATGTGTTTAGTGACGACATCAGATTCCCAATTGATGGAGAAAGGTCTGGTGGCAAGAAAATCTGCTTCTAGGAGGTTTTCAAGTGTTTTCTCTCGACGATTCCATTATTGGGTGGTTGGTTTGGCTCTTGTTCCTGTAACTCGAATCCTCGCCCGGTATATATCATTATAATTTTACACCATTGTGAACCTTACGCCTTTTTTACTCTCTGATCGAGGTTCTCGGCAATGAAAAATCTTTGTAAACTTAATCACACGTGTATATGTTGACATTTAAGAGATATACAGTCAAGAAAATCAAGGGCAATGGGGATATATATGCGAATTAGACGCAAAAAAAAAACACTCAACAAATGGCTACAATTTAAGGAATGAGTTTAGTGTCGGCATCAGATTCCTAATTGATGGAGAAAGGTCTGGTGGCAAGAAAAGCTGCTTCTAGGAGGTTGTCAAGTGTTTTCGCTTGACGATTCCATTCTTGAATGGTTGGTTTGGCCCTTGTTACCGTAACTCGAATACTAGCCCGGTATATCCCATTTTAATTTTACACCATTGTGAACCTTACGCCTTTTTTACTCTCTGATCGAGGTTCTCGGCATTGAAAAATCTTCGTAAACTAAATCACACGTGTATATGTTGACATTTAAGAGATATACAGTCAAGAAAATCAAGGACAATGGTGATACATATGCGGATTAGACACCAAAAAAAACACTCCACAAATGGCTACAATTTAAGGAATGTGTTTAGTGACGGCATCAGATTACTAATTGATGGAGAAAGGTCTGGTGGTAAGAAAAGCTGCTTCTAGGAGGTTGTCAAGTGTTTTCGCTCGACGATTCCATTCTCGGATGGTTGGTTTGGCCCTTGTTCCTGTAACTCGAATCCTCGCCCGGTATATCCCATTTTAATCTTACACCATTGTGAACGTTACGCCTTTTTTACTCTCTGATCGAGGTTCTCGGCATTGAAAAATCTTCGTAAACTAAATCACACGTGTATATGTTTACATTTAAGAGATATACAGTCTAGAAAATCAAGGGCAATGGGGATATATATGCGGATTAGACACCAAAAAAAACACTCAACAAATGGCTACAATTTAAGGAATGTGTTTAGTGACGACGTCAGGTTCCTAATTGATGGAGAAAGGTCTGGTGGCAAGAAAAGCTGCTTCTAGGAGGTTTTCAAGTGTTTTCTCTCGACGATTCCATTCTTGGGTGGTTGGTTTGGCCCTTGTTCCCGTAACTCGAATCCTCGCCCGGTATATCCCATTATAATTTTACACCATTGTGAACCTTACGCCTTTTTTACTCTCTGATCGAGGTTCTCAGCAATGAAAAATCTTTGTAAACTTAATCACACGTGTATATGTTGGCATTTAAGAGATATACAGTCAAGAAAATCAAGGGCAATGGTGATATATATGCGAATTACACGCAAAAAAAAAAAAACACTCAACAAATGGCTACAATTTAAGGAATGAGTTTAGTGTCGGCATCAGATTCCTAATTGATGGAGAAAGGTCTGGTGGCAAGAAAAGCTGCTTCTAGGAGGTTGTCAAGTGTTTTCACTCGATGATTCCATTCTCGGGTGGTTGGTTTGGCCCTTGTTACCGTAACTCGAATACTAGCCCGGTATATCCCATTTTAATTTTACACCATTGTGAACCTTACGCCTTTTTTACTCTCTGATTGAGGTTCTCGGCATTGAAAAATCTTCGTAAACTAAATCACACGTGTATATGTTGACATTTAAGAGATATACAGTCAAGAAAATCAAGGGCAATGGTGATACATATGCGGATTAGACACAAAAAAAAAACACTTAACAAACGGCTACAATTTAAGGAATGTGTTTGGTGACGACATTAGATTCCTAATTGATGGAAAAAGGTCTGGTCGCAAGAAAAGCTGCTTCTAGGAGGTTTTCAAGTGTTTTCTCTCGACGATTCCATTCTTGGGTGGTTGGTTTGGCCCTTGTTCATGTAACTCGAATCCTCGCCCGGTATATCCCATTTTAATTTTACACCATTGTGAACCTTACGCCTTTTTTACTCTCTGATTGAGGTTCTCGGCATTGAAAAATCTTCGTAAACTAAATCACACGTGTATATGTTGACATTTAAGAGATATACAGTCAAGAAAATCAAGGGCAATGGTGATACATATGCGGATTAGACACCAAACAAAACACTTAACAAACGGCTACAATTTAAGGAATGTGTTTAGTGACGACATCAGATTCCTAATTGATGGAGAAAGGTCTGGTGGCAAGAAAAGCTGCTTCTAGGAGGTTTTCAAGTGTTTTCTCTCGACGATTCCATTCTTGGGTGGTTGGTTTGGCCCTTGTTCCTGTAACTCGAATCCTCGCCCGGTATATCCCATTATAATTTTACACCATTGTGAACCTTACGCCTTTTTTACTCTCTGATCGAGGTTCTCGGCATTGAAAAATCTTCGTAAACTAAATCACACGTTTATATGTTGACATTTAAGAGATATACAGTCAAGAAAATCAAGGGCAATGGTGATATATATGCGGTTTAGACACCAAAAAAACACTCAACAAATGGCTACAATTTAAGGAATGTGTTTAGTGACGGCATCAGATTCCTAATTGATGGAGAAAGGTCTGGTGGCAAGAAAAGCTGCTTCTAGGAGGTTGTCAAGTGTTTTCGCTCGATGATTCCATTCTTGGGTGGTTGGTTTGGCCCTTGTTCCTGTAACTCGAATCCTAGCCCGGTATATCCCATTTTAATCTTACACAATTGTGAACCTTACGCCTTTTTTACTCTCTGATCGAGGTTCTCGGCATTGAAAAATCTTCGTAAACTAAATCACACGTGTATATCTTTACATTTAAGAGATATACAGTCTAGAAAATCAAGGGCAAGGGGATATATATGCGGATTAGACACCAAAAAAAACACTCAACAAATGGCTACAATTTAAGGAATGTGTTTAGTGACGACATCAGATTCCTAATTGATGGAGAAAGGTCTGGTGGCAAGAAAATCTGCTTCTAGGAGGTTTTCAAGTGTTTTCTCTCGACGATTCCATTATTGGGTGGTTGGTTTGGCTCTTGTTCCTGTAACTCGAATCCTCGCCCGGTATATCCCATTATAATTTTACACCATTGTGAACCTTACGCCTTTTTTACTCTCTGATCGAGGTTCTCGGCAATGAAAAATCTTTGTAAACTTAATCACACGTGTATATGTTGACATTTAAGAGATATACAGTCAAGAAAATCAAGGGCAATGGTGATATATATGCGAATTAGACGCAAAAAAAAACACTCAACAAATGGCTACAATTTAAGGAATGAGTTTAGTGTCGGCATCAGATTCCTAATTGATGGAGAAAGGTCTGGTGGCAAGAAAAGCTGCTTCTAGGAGGTTGTCAAGTGTTTTCACTCGATGATTCCATTCTCGGGTGGTTGGTTAGGCCCTTGTTACCGTAACTCGAATAATAGCCCGGTATATCCCATTTTAATTTTACACCATTGTGAACCTTACGCCTTTTTTACTCTCTGATTGAGGTTCTCGGCATTGAAAAATCTTCGTAAACTAAATCACACGTGTATATGTTGACATTTAAGAGATATACAGTCAAGAAAATCAAGGGCAATGGTGATACATATGCGGATTAGACACAAAAAAAAACACTTAACAAACGGCTACAATTTAAGGAATGTGTTTAGTGACGACATCAGATTCCTAATTGATGGAGAAAGGTCTGGTGGCAAGAAAAGCTGCTTCTAGGAGGTTTTCAAGTGTTTTCTCTCGACGATTCCATTCTTGGGTGGTTGGTTTGGCCCTTGTTCCTGTAACTCGAATCCTCGCCCGGTATATCCCATTTTAATTTTACACCATTGTGAACCTTACGCCTTTTTTACTCTCTGATTGAGGTTCTCGGCATTGAAAAATCTTCGTAAACTAAATCACACGTGTATATGTTGACATTTAAGAGATATACAGTCAAGAAAATCAAGGGCAATGGTGATACATATGCGGATTAGACACCAAAAAAAACACTTAACAAACGGCTACAATTTAAGGAATGTGTTTAGTGACGACATCAGATTCCTAATTGATGGAGAAAGGTCTGGTGGCAAGAAAAGCTGCTTCTAGGAGGTTTTCAAGTGTTTTCTCTCGACGATTCCATTCTTGGGTGGTTGGTTTGGCCCTTGTTCCTGTAACTCGAATCCTCGCCCGGTATATCCCATTATAATTTTACACCATTGTGAACCTTACGCCTTTTTTACTCTCTGATCGAGGTTCTCGGCATTGAAAAATCTTCGTAAACTAAATCACACGTTTATATGTTGACATTTAAGAGATATACAGTCAAGAAAATCAAGGGCAATGGTGATATATATGCGGATTAGACACCAAAAAAACACTCAACAAATGGCTACAATTTAAGGAATGTGTTTAGTGACGGCATCAGATTCCTAATTGATGGAGAAAGGTCTGGTGGCAAGAAAAGCTGCTTCTAGGAGGTTGTCAAGTGTTTTTGCTCGATGATTCCATTCTTGGGTGGTTGGTTTGGCCCTTGTTCCTGTAACTCGAATCCTCGCCCGGTATATCCCATTTTAATCTTACACCATTGTGAACGTTACGCCTTTTTTACTCTCTGATCGAGGTTCTCGGCATTGAAAAATCTTCGTAAACTAAATCACACGTGTATATCTTTACATTTAAGAGATATACAGTCTAGAAAATCAAGGGCAATGGGGATATATATGCGGATTAGACACCAAAAAAAACACTCAACAAATGGCTACAATTTAAGGAATGTGTTTAGTGACGACATCAGATTCCCAATTGATGGAGAAAGGTCTGGTGGCAAGAAAATCTGCTTCTAGGAGGTTTTCAAGTGTTTTCTCTCGACGATTCCATTATTGGGTGGTTGGTTTGGCTCTTGTTCCTGTAACTCGAATCCTCGCCCGGTATATATCATTATAATTTTACACCATTGTGAACCTTACGCCTTTTTTACTCTCTGATCGAGGTTCTCGGCAATGAAAAATCTTTGTAAACTTAATCACACGTGTATATGTTGACATTTAAGAGATATACAGTCAAGAAAATCAAGGGCAATGGGGATATATATGCGAATTAGACGCAAAAAAAAAAACACTCAACAAATGGCTACAATTTAAGGAATGAGTTTAGTGTCGGCATCAGATTCCTAATTGATGGAGAAAGGTCTGGTGGCAAGAAAAGCTGCTTCTAGGAGGTTGTCAAGTGTTTTCGCTTGACGATTCCATTCTTGAATGGTTGGTTTGGCCCTTGTTACCGTAACTCGAATACTAGCCCGGTATATCCCATTTTAATTTTACACCATTGTGAACCTTACGCCTTTTTTACTCTCTGATCGAGGTTCTCGGCATTGAAAAATCTTCGTAAACTAAATCACACGTGTATATGTTGACATTTAAGAGATATACAGTCAAGAAAATCAAGGACAATGGTGATACATATGCGGATTAGACACCAAAAAAAACACTCCACAAATGGCTACAATTTAAGGAATGTGTTTAGTGACGGCATCAGATTACTAATTGATGGAGAAAGGTCTGGTGGTAAGAAAAGCTGCTTCTAGGAGGTTGTCAAGTGTTTTCGCTCGACGATTCCATTCTCGGATGGTTGGTTTGGCCCTGGTTCCTGTAACTCGAATCCTAACCCGGTATATCCCATTTTAATTTTACACCATTGTGAACCTTACGCCTTTTTTACTCTCTGATCGAGGTTCTCGGCATTGAAGAATCTTCGTAAACTAAATCACACGTGTATTTGTTGACATTTAAGAGATATACAGTCAAGAAAATCAAGGGCAATGGTGATATATATGCGGATTAGACACCAAAAAAAAACACTCAACAAACGGCTACAATTTAAGGAATGTGTTTCGTGACGACATCAGATTCCTAATTGATGGAGAAAGGTCTGGTGGCAAGAAAAGCTGCTTCTAGGAGGTTTTCAAGTGTTTTCTCTCGACGATTCCATTCTTGGGTGGTTGGTTTGGCCCTTGTTCCTGTAACTCGAATCCTCGCCCGGTATATCCCATTATAATTTTACACCATTGTGAACCTTACGCCTTTTTTAATCTCTGATCGAGGTTCTCGGCATTGAAAAATCTTCGTAAACTAAATCACACGTGTGTATGTTGACATTTAAGAGATATATAGTCAAGAAAATTAAGGGCAATGGTGATATATATGCGGATTAGATACAAAAAAAACACTCAACAAATGGCTACAATTTAAGGAATGTGTTTAGTGACGGCATCAGATTCCTAATTGATGGAGAAAGGTCTGGTGGTAAGAAAAGCTGCTTCTAGGAGGTTGTCAGGTGTTTTCGCTCGCCGATTCCATTCTTGGGTGGTTGGTTTGGCCCTTGTTCTTGTAACTCGAATCCTAGCCCGGTATATCCCATTTTAATCTTACACCATTGTGAACCTTACGACTTTTTTACTCTCTGATCGAGGTTCTCGGCATTGAAAAAACTTCGTAAACTAAATCACACGTTTATATGTTGACATTTAAGAGATATACAGTCAAGAAAATCAAGGGCAATGGTGATATATATGCGGATTAGACACCAAAAAAACACTCAACAAATGGCTACAATTTAAGGAATGTGTTTAGTGACGGCATCAGATTCCTAATTGATGGAGAAAGGTCTGGTGGCAAGAAAAGCTGCTTCTAGGAGGTTGTCAAGTGTTTTCGCTCGATAATTCCATTCTTGGGTGGTTGGTTTGGCCCTTGTTCCTGTAACTCGAATCCTAGCCCGGTATATCCCATTTTAATCTTACACCATTGTGAACCTTACGCCTTTTTTACTCTCTGATCGAGGTTCTCGGCATTGAAAAATCTTCGTAAACTAAATCACAGGTGTATATGTTTACATTTAAGAGATATACAGTCTAGAAAATCAAGGGCAATGGGGATATATATGCGGATTAGACACCAAAAAAAAGACTCAACAAATGGCTACAAGTTAAGGAATGTGTTTATTGAGGACATCAGATTCCTAATTGGTGGAGAAAGGTCTGTTGGCAAGAAAAGCTGCTTCTAGGAGGTTTTCAAGTGTTTTCTCTCGACGATTCCATTCTTGGGTGGTTGGTTTGGCCCTTGTTCCTGTAACTCGAATCCTAGCCCGGTATATCCCATTTTAATCTTACACCATTGTGAACCTTACGCCTTTTTTACTCTCTGATCGAGGTTCTCGGCATTGAAAAATCTTCGTAAACTAAATCACACGTTTATATGTTGACATTTAAGAGATATACAGTCAAGAAAATCAAGGGCAATGGTGATATATATGCGGATTAGACACCAAAAAAAACACTCAACAAATGGCTACAATTTAAGGAATATGTTTGGTGACGGCATCAGATTCCTAATTGCTGGAGAAAGTTCTGGTGGCAAGAAAAGCTGCTTCTAGGAGGTTTTCAATTGTTTTCTCTCGACGATTCCATTCTTGGGTGGTTGGTTTGGCCCTTGTTCCTGTCACTCGAAACCTCGCCTGGTATATCCCATTATAATTTTACACCATTGTGAACCTTACGCCTTTTTTACTCTCTGATCGAGGTTCTCGGCATTGAAAAATCTACGTAAACTAAATCACACGTTTATATGTTGACATTTAAGAGATATACATTCAAGAAAATCAAGGGCAATGGTGATATATATGCGGATTAGACACCAAAAAAACACTCAACAAATGGCTACAATTTAAGGAATGTGTTTGGTGACGGCATCAGATTCCTAATTGATGGAGAAAGGTCTGGTGGCAAGAAAAGCTGCTTCTAGGAGGTTGTCAAGTGTTTTTACTCGACGATTCCATTCTTGGGTGGTTGGTTTGGCCCTTGTTCCTGTAACTCGAATCCTAGCCCGGTATATCCCATTATAATTTTACACCATTGTGAACCTTTCGCCTTTTTTACTCTCTGATCGAGGTTCTCGGCATTGAAAAATCTTCGTAAACTAAATCACACGTGTATATGTTGACATTTAAGAGATATACAGTCAAGAAAATTAAGGGCAATGGTGATACATATGCGGATTAGATACAAAAAAAAAACACTCAAGAAATGGCTACAATTTAAGGAATGTGTTTATTGACGGCATCAGATTCCTAATTGATGGAGAAGGGTCTGGTGGTAAGAAAAGCTGCTTCTAGGAGGTTGTCAGGTGTTTTCGCTCGCCGATTCCATTCTTGGGTGGTTGGTTTGGCCCTTGTTCCTGTAACTCGAATCCTAGCACGGTATATCCCATTTTAATCTTACACCATTGTGAACCTTACGCCTTTTTTACTCTCTGATCGAGGTTCTCGGCATTGAAAAATCTTCGTAAACTAAATCACACGTTTATATGTTGACATTTAAGAGATATACAGTCAAGAAAATCAAGGGCAATGGTGATATATATGCGGATTAGACACCAAAAAAACACTCAACAAATGGCTACAATTTAAGGAATGTGTTTAGTGACGGCATCAGATTCCTAATTGATGGAGAAAGGTCTGGTGGCAAGAAAAGCTGCTTCTAGGAGGTTGTCAAGTGTTTTCGCTCGATAATTCCATTCTTGGGTGGTTGGTTTGGCCCTTGTTCCTGTAACTCGAATCCTAGCCCGGTATATCCCATTTTAATCTTACACCATTATGAACCTTACGCCTTTTTTACTCACTGATCGAGGTTCTCGGCATTGAAAAATCTTCGTAAACTAAATCACACGTGTATACGTTTACATTTAAGAGATATACAGTCTAGAAAATCAAGGGCAATGGGTATATATATGCGGATTAGACACCAAAAAAACACTCAACAAATGGCTACAATTTAAGGAATGTGTTTAGTGAGGACATCAGATTCCTAATTGGTGGAGAAAGGTCTGGTGACAAGAAAAGCTGCTTCTAGTAGGTTTTCAAGTGTTTTCTCTCGACGATTCCATTCTTGGGTGGTTGGTTTGGCCCATGTTCCTGTAACTCGAATCCTCGCCCGGTATATCCCATTATAATTTTACACCATTGTGAACCTTACGCCTTTTTTACTCTCTGATCGAGGTTCTCGGCATTTAAAAATCTTCCTAAACTAAATCACACATGTATATGTTGACATTTAAGAGATATAAAGTCAAGAAAATTAAGGGCAATCGTAATACATATGCGGATTAGACACACAAATAAACACTCAACAAATGGCTACAATTTAAGGAATGTGTTTAGTGACGGCATCAGATTCCTAATTGATGAAGAAAGGTCTGGTGGTAAGAAAAGCTGCTTCTAGGAGGTTGTCAGGTGTTTTCGCTCGACGATTCCATTCTTGGGTGGTTGGTTTGGCCCTTGTTCCTGTAACTCGAATCCTTGCCCGGTATATCCCATTTTAATCTTACACCATTGTGAACCTTACGCCTTTTTTACTCTCTGATTGAGGTTCTCGGCATTGAAAAATCTTCGTAAACTAAATCACACGTTTATATGTTGACATTTAAGAGATATACAGTCAAGAAAATCAAGGGCAATGGTGATATATATGCGGATTAGACACCAAAAAAAACACTAAACAAATGGCTACAATTTAAGGAATGTGTTTAGTGATGGCATCAGATTCCTATTTGATGGAGAAAGGTCTGGTGGCAAGAAAAGCTGCTTCTAGGAGGTTGTCAAGTGTTTTTGCTCGATGATTCCACTCTTGGGTGGTTGGTTTGGCCCTTGTTCCTGTAACTCGAATCCTAGCACCGTATATCCCATTTTAATCTTACACCATTGTGAACCTTACGCCTTTTTTACTCTCTGATCGAGGTTCTCGGCATTGAAAAATCTTCGTAAACTAAATCACACGTTTATATGTTGACATTTAAGAGATATACAGTCAAGAAAATCAAGGGCAATGGTGATATATATGCGGATTAGACACCAAAAAAACACTCAACAAATGGCTACAATTTAAGGAATGTGTTTAGTGACGGCATCAGATTCCTAATTGATGGAGAAAGGTCTGGTGGCAAGAAAAGCTGCTTCTAGGAGGTTGTCAAGTGTTTTCGCTCAATGATTCCATTCTTGGGTGGTTGGTTTGGCACTTGTTCCTGTAACTCGAATCCTAGCCCGGTATATCCCATTTTAATCTTACACCATTGTGAACCTTACGCCTTTTTTACTCTCTGATCGAGGTTCTCGGCATTGAAAAATCTTCGTAAACTAAATCACACGTGTATATCTTTACATTTAAGAGATATACAGTCTAGAAAATCAAGGGCAATGGGGATATATATGCGGATTAGACACCAAAAAAAACACTCAACAAATGGCTACAATTTAAGGAATGTGTTTAGTGACGACATCAGATTCCTAATTGATGGAGAAAGGTCTGGTGGCAAGAAAATCTGCTTCTAGGAGGTTTTCAAGTGTTTTCTCTCGACGATTCCATTATTGGGTGGTTGGTTTGGCTCTTGTTCCTGTAACTCGAATCCTCGCCCGGTATATATCATTATAATTTTACACCATTGTGAACCTTACGCCTTTTTTACTCTCTGATCGAGGTTCTCGGCAATGAAAAATCTTTGTAAACTTAATCACACGTGTATATGTTGACATTTAAGAGATATACAGTCAAGAAAATCAAGGGCAATGGTGATATATATGCGAATTAGACGCAAAAAAAAACACTCAACAAATGGCTACAATTTAAGGAATGAGTTTAGTGTCGGCATCAGATTCCTAATTGATGGAGAAAGGTCTGGTGGCAAGAAAAGCTGCTTCTAGGAGGTTGTCAAGTGTTTTCGCTTGACGATTCCATTCTTGAATGGTTGGTTTGGCCCTTGTTACCGTAACTCGAATACTAGCCCGGTATATCCCATTTTAATTTTACACCATTGTGAACCTTACGCCTTTTTTAATCTCTGATCGAGGTTCTCGGCATTGAAAAATCTTCGTAAACTAAATCACACGTGTATATGTTGACATTTAAGAGATATACAGTCAAGAAAATCAAGGACAATGGTGATACATATGCGGATTAGACACCAAAAAAAACACTCCACAAATGGCTACAATTTAAGGAATGTGTTTAGTGACGGCATCAGATTACTAATTGATGGAGAAAGGTCTGGTGGTAAGAAAAGCTGCTTCTAGGAGGTTGTCAAGTGTTTTCGCTCGACGATTCCATTCTCGGATGGTTGGTTTGGCCCTGGTTCCTGTAACTCGAATCCTAACCCGGTATATCCCATTTTAATTTTACACCATTGTGAACCTTACGCCTTTTTTACTCTCTGATCGAGGTTCTCGGCATTGAAGAATCTTCGTAAACTAAATCACACGTGTATTTGTTGACATTTAAGAGATATACAGTCAAGAAAATCAAGGGCAATGGTGATATATATGCGGATTAGACACCAAAAAAAAAACACTCAACAAACGGCTACAATTTAAGGAATGTGTTTAGTGACGACATCAGATTCCTAATTGATGGAGAAAGGTCTGGTGGCAAGAAAAGCTGCTTCTAGGAGGTTTTCAAGTGTTTTCTCTCGACGATTCCATTCTTGGGTGGTTGGTTTGGCCCTTGTTCCTGTAACTCGAATCCTCGCCCGGTATATCCCATTATAATTTTACACCATTGTGAACCTTACGCCTTTTTTAATCTCTGATCGAGGTTCTCGGCATTGAAAAATCTTCGTAAACTAAATCACACGTGTGTATGTTGACATTTAAGAGATATATAGTCAAGAAAATTAAGGGCAATGGTGATATATATGCGGATTAGATACAAAAAAACACTCAACAAATGGCTACAATTTAAGGAATGTGTTTAGTGACGGCATCAGATTCCTAATTGATGGAGAAAGGTCTGGTGGTAAGAAAAGCTGCTTCTAGGAGGTTGTCAGGTGTTTTCGCTCGCCGATTCCATTCTTGGGTGGTTGGTTTGGCCCTTGTTCTTGTAACTCGAATCCTAGCCCGGTATATCCCATTTTAATCTTACACCATTGTGAACCTTACGACTTTTTTACTCTCTGATCGAGGTTCTCGGCATTGAAAAATCTTCGTAAACTAAATTACACGTTTATATGTTGACATTTAAGAGATATACAGTCAAGAAAATCAAGGGCAATGGTGATATATATGCGGATTAGACACCAAAAAAACACTCAACAAATGGCTACAATTTAAGGAATGTGTTTAGTGACGGCATCAGATTCCTAATTGATGGAGAAAGGTCTGGTGGCAAGAAAAGCTGCTTCTAGGAGGTTGTCAAGTGTTTTCGCTCGATAATTCCATTCTTGGGTGGTTGGTTTGGCCCTTGTTCCTGTAACTCGAATCCTAGCCCGGTATATCCCATTTTAATCTTACACCATTGTGAACCTTACGCCTTTTTTACTCTCTGATCGAGGTTCTCGGCATTGAAGAATCTTCGTAAACTAAATCACACGTGTATTTGTTGACATTTAAGAGATATACAGTCAAGAAAATCAAGGGCAATGGTGATATATATGCGGATTAGACACCAAAAAAAAAACACTCAACAAATGGCTACAATTTAAGGAATGTGTTTAGTGACGACATCAAATTCCTAATTGATGGAGAAAGGTCTGGTGGCAAGAAAAGCTGCTTCTAGGAGGTTTTCAAGTGTTTTCTCTCGACGATTCCATTCTTGGGTGGTTGGTTTGGCCCTTGTTCCTGTAACTCGAATCCTCGCCCGGTATATCCCATTATAATTTTACACCATTGTGAACCTTACGCCTTTTTTAATCTCTGATCGAGGTTCTCGGCATTGAAAAATCTTCGTAAACTAAATCACACGTGTGTATGTTGACATTTAAGAGATATATAGTCAAGAAAATTAAGGGCAATGGTGATATATATGCGGATTAGATACAAAAAAACACTCAACAAATGGCTACAATTTAAGGAATGTGTTTAGTGACGGCATCAGATTCCTAATTGATGGAGAAAGGTCTGGTGGTAAGAAAAGCTGCTTCTAGGAGGTTGTCAGGTGTTTTCGCTCGCCGATTCCATTCTTGGGTGGTTGGTTTGGCCCTTGTTCTTGTAACTCGAATCCTAGCCCGGTATATCCCATTTTAATCTTACACCATTGTGAACCTTACGACTTTTTTACTCTCTGATCGAGGTTCTCGGCATTGAAAAATCTTCGTAAACTAAATCACACGTGTGTATGTTGACATTTAAGAGATATATAGTCAAGAAAATTAAGGGCAATGGTGATATATATGCGGATTAGATACAAAAAAACACTCAACAAATGGCTACAATTTAAGGAATGTGTTTAGTGACGGCATCAGATTCCTAATTGATGGAGAAAGGTCTGGTGGTAAGAAAAGCTGCTTCTAGGAGGTTGTCAGGTGTTTTCGCTCGCCGATTCCATTCTTGGGTGGTTGGTTTGGCCCTTGTTCTTGTAACTCGAATCCTAGCCCGGTATATCCCATTTTAATCTTACACCATTGTGAACCTTACGACTTTTTTACTCTCTGATCGAGGTTCTCGGCATTGAAAAATCTTCGTAAACTAAATTACACGTTTATATGTTGACATTTAAGAGATATACAGTCAAGAAAATCAAGGGCAATGGTGATATATATGCGGATTAGACACCAAAAAAACACTCAACAAATGGCTACAATTTAAGGAATGTGTTTAGTGACGGCATCAGATTCCTAATTGATGGAGAAAGGTCTGGTGGCAAGAAAAGCTGCTTCTAGGAGGTTGTCAAGTGTTTTCGCTCGATAATTCCATTCTTGGGTGGTTGGTTTGGCCCTTGTTCCTGTAACTCGAATCCTAGCCCGGTATATCCCATTTTAATCTTACACCATTGTGAACCTTACGCCTTTTTTACTCTCTGATCGAGGTTCTCGGCATTGAAGAATCTTCGTAAACTAAATCACACGTGTATTTGTTGACATTTAAGAGATATACAGTCAAGAAAATCAAGGGCAATGGTGATATATATGCGGATTAGACACCAAAAAAAAAACACTCAACAAATGGCTACAATTTAAGGAATGTGTTTAGTGACGACATCAAATTCCTAATTGATGGAGAAAGGTCTGGTGGCAAGAAAAGCTGCTTCTAGGAGGTTTTCAAGTGTTTTCTCTCGACGATTCCATTCTTGGGTGGTTGGTTTGGCCCTTGTTCCTGTAACTCGAATCCTCGCCCGGTATATCCCATTATAATTTTACACCATTGTGAACCTTACGCCTTTTTTAATCTCTGATCGAGGTTCTCGGCATTGAAAAATCTTCGTAAACTAAATCACACGTGTGTATGTTGACATTTAAGAGATATATAGTCAAGAAAATTAAGGGCAATGGTGATATATATGCGGATTAGATACAAAAAAACACTCAACAAATGGCTACAATTTAAGGAATGTGTTTAGTGACGGCATCAGATTCCTAATTGATGGAGAAAGGTCTGGTGGTAAGAAAAGCTGCTTCTAGGAGGTTGTCAGGTGTTTTCGCTCGCCGATTCCATTCTTGGGTGGTTGGTTTGGCCCTTGTTCTTGTAACTCGAATCCTAGCCCGGTATATCCCATTTTAATCTTACACCATTGTGAACCTTACGACTTTTTTACTCTCTGATCGAGGTTCTCGGCATTGAAAAATCTTCGTAAACTAAATCACACGTTTATATGTTGACATTTAAGAGATATACAGTCAAGAAAATCAAGGGCAATGGTGATATATATGCGGATTAGACACCAAAAAAACACTCAACAAATGGCTACAATTTAAGGAATGTGTTTAGTGACGGCATCAGATTCCTAATTGATGGAGAAAGGTCTGGTGGCAAGAAAAGCTGCTTCTAGGAGGTTGTCAAGTGTTTTCGCTCGATAATTCCATTCTTGGGTGGTTGGTTTGGCCCTTGTTCCTGTAACTCGAATCCTAGCCCGGTATATCCCATTTTAATCTTACACCATTGTGAACCTTACGCCTTTTTTACTCTCTGATCGAGGTTCTCGGCATTGAAAAATCTTCGTAAACTAAATCACACGTGTATATGTTTACATTTAAGAGATATACAGTCTAGAAAATCAAGGGCAATGGGGATATATATGCGGATTAGACACCAAAAAAAACACTCAACAAATGGCTACAAGTTAAGGAATGTGTTTAGTGAGGACATCAGATTCCTAATTGGTGGAGAAAGGTCTGTTGGCAAGAAAAGCTGCTTCTAGGAGGTTTTCAAGTGTTTTCTCTCGACGATTCCATTCTTGGGTGGTTGGTTTGGCCTTTGTTCCTGTAACTCGAATCCTAGCCCGGTATATCTCATTTTAATCTTACACCATTGTGAACCTTACGCCTTTTTTACTCTCTGATCGAGGTTCTCGGCATTGAAAAATCTTCGTAAACTAAATCACACGTTTATATGTTGACATTTAAGAGATATACAGTCAAGAAAATCAAGGGCAATGGTGATATATATGCGGATTAGAAACCAAAAAAAACACTCAACAAATGGCTACAATTTAAGGAATGTGTTTGGTGACGGCATCAGATTCCTAATTGCTGGAGAAAGGTCTGGTGGCAAGAAAAGCTGCTTCTAGGAGGTTTTCAATTGTTTTCTCTCGACGATTCCATTCTTGGGTGGTTGGTTTGGCCCTTGTTCCTGTCACTTGAAACCTCGCCTGGTATATCCCATTATAATTTTACACCATTGTGAACCTTACGCCTTTTTTACTCTCTGATCGAGGTTCTCGGCATTGAAAAATCTACGTAAACTAAATCACACGTTTATATGTTGACATTTAAGAGATATACATTCAAGAAAATCAAGGGCAATGGTGATATATATGCGGATTAGACACCAAAAAAACACTCAACAAATGGCTACAATTTAAGGAATGTGTTTGGTGACGGCATCAGATTCCTAATTGATGGAGAAAGGTCTGGTGGCAAGAAAAGCTGCTTCTAGGAGGTTGTCAAGTGTTTTTACTCGACGATTCCATTCTTGGGTGGTTGGTTTGGCCCTTGTTCCTGTAACTCGAATCCTAGCCCGGTATATCCCATTATAATTTTACACCATTGTGAACCTTACGCCTTTTTTACTCTCTGATCGAGGTTCTCGGCATTGAAAAATCTTCGTAAACTAAATCACACGTGTATATGTTGACATTTAAGAGATATACAGTCAAGAAAATTAAGGGCAATGGTGATACATATGCGGATTAGATACAAAAAAAAAAAAACACTCAAGAAATGGCTACAATTTAAGGAATGTGTTTATTGACGGCATCAGATTCCTAATTGATGGAGAAGGGTCTGGTGGTAAGAAAAGCTGCTTCTAGGAGGTTGTCAGGTGTTTTCGCTCGCCGATTCCATTCTTGGGTGGTTGGTTTGGCCCTTGTTCCTGTAACTCGAATCCTAGCACGGTATATCCCATTTTAATCTTACACCATTGTGAACCTTACGCCTTTTTTACTCTCTGATCGAGGTTCTCGGCATTGAAAAATCTTCGTAAACTAAATCACACGTTTATATGTTGACATTTAAGAGATATACATTCAAGAAAATCAAGGGCAATGGTGATATATATGCGGATTAGACACCAAAAAAACACTCAACAAATGGCTACAATTTAAGGAATGTGTTTAGTGACGGCATCAGATTCCTAATTGATGGAGAAAGGTCTGGTGGCAAGAAAAGCTGCTTCTAGGAGGTTGTCAAGTGTTTTCGCTCGATAATTCCATTCTTGGGTGGTTGGTTTGGCCCTTGTTCCTGTAACTCGAATCCTAGCCCGGTATATCCCATTTTAATCTTACACCATTATGAACCTTACGCCTTTTTTACTCACTGATCGAGGTTCTCGGCATTGAAAAATCTTCGTAAACTAAATCACACGTGTATACGTTTACATTTAAGAGATATACAGTCTAGAAAATCAAGGGCAATGGGTATATATATGCGGATTAGACACCAAAAAAACACTCAACAAATGGCTACAATTTAAGGAATGTGTTTAGTGAGGACATCAGATTCCTAATTGGTGGAGAAAGGTCTGGTGACAAGAAAAGCTGCTTCTAGTAGGTTTTCAAGTGTTTTCTCTCGACGATTCCATTCTTGGGTGGTTGGTTTGGCCCATGTTCCTGTAACTCGAATCCTCGCCCGGTATATCCCATTATAATTTTACACCATTGTGAACCTTACGCCTTTTTTACTCTCTGATCGAGGTTCTCGGCATTGAAAAATCTTCGTAAACTAAATCACACATGTATATGTTGACATTTAAGAGATATAAAGTCAAGAAAATTAAGGGCAATCGTGATACATATGCGGATTAGACACACAAATAAACACTCAACAAATGGCTACAATTTAAGGAATGTGTTTAGTGACGGCATCAGATTCCTAATTGATGAAGAAAGGTCTGGTGGTAAGAAAAGCTGCTTCTAGGAGGTTGTCATGTTTTTTCGCTCGACGATTCCATTCTTGGGTGGTTCGTTTGGCCCTTGTTCCTGTAACTCGAATCCTTGCCCGGTATATCCCATTTTAATCTTACACCATTGTGAACCTTACGCCTTTTTTACTCTCTGATCGAGGTTCTCGGCATTGAAAAATCTTCGTAAACTAAATCACACGTTTATATGTTGACATTTAAGAGATATACAGTCAAGAAAATCAAGGGCAATGGTGATATATATGCGGATTAGACACCAAAAAAAACACTAAACAAATGGCTACAATTTAAGGAATGTGTTTAGTGATGGCATCAGATTCCTATTTGATGGAGAAAGGTCTGGTGGCAAGAAAAGCTGCTTCTAGGAGGTTGTCAAGTGTTTTTGCTCGATGATTCCACTCTTGGGTGGTTGGTTTGGCCCTTGTTCCTGTAACTCGAATCCTAGCACCGTATATCCCATTTTAATCTTACACCATTGTGAACCTTACGCCTTTTTTACTCTCTGATCGAGGTTCTCGGCATTGAAAAATCTTCGTAAACTAAATCACACGTTTATATGTTGACATTTAAGAGATATACAGTCAAGAAAATCAAGGGCAATGGTGATATATATGCGGATTAGACACCAAAAAAAAAACACTCAACAAATGGCTACAATTTAAGGAATGTGTTTAGTGACGGCATCAGATTCCTAATTGATGGAGAAAGTTCTGGTGGCAAGAAAAGCTGCTTCTAGGAGGTTGTCAAGTGTTTTTGCTCGATGATTCCACTCTTGGGTGGTTGGTTTGACCCTTGTTCCTGTAACTCGAATCCTAGCCCGGTATATCCCATTTTAATCTTACACCATTGTGAACCTTACGCCTTTTTTACTCTCTGATCGAGGTTCTCGGCATTGAAAAATCTTCGTAAACTAAATCACACGTTTATATGTTGATATTTAAGAGATATATAGTCAAGAAAATCAAGGGCAATGGTGATATATATGCGGATTAGACACCAAAAAAACACTCAACAAATGGCTACAATTTAAGGAATGTGTTTAGTGACGGCATCAGATTCCTAATTGATGGAGAAAGGTCTGGTGGCAAGAAAAGCTGCTTCTAGGAGGTTGTCAAGTGTTTTCGCTCGATGATTCCATTCTTGGGTGGTTGGTTAGGCCCTTGTTCCGGTAACTCGAATCCTAGCCCGGTATATCCCATTTTAATCTTACACCATTGTGAACCTTACGCCTTTTTTACTCTCTGATCGAGGTTCTCGGCATTGAAAAATCTTCGTAAACTAAATCACACGTGTATATGTTTACATTTAAGAGATATACAGTCTAGAAAATCAAGGGCAATGGGGATATATATGCGTATTAGACACAAAAAAAAAACACTCAACAAATGGCTACAATTTAAGGAATGTGTTTAGTGACGGCATCAGATTCCTAATTGATGGAGAAAGGTCTGGTGGCAAGAAAAGCTGCTTCTAGGAGGTTGGCAAGTGTTTTCGCTCGACGATTCCATTCTTGGGTGCTTGGTTTGGCCCTTGTTCCTGTAACTCGAATCCCAGCCCGGTATATCCCTTTTTAATTTTACACCATTGTGAACCTTACGCCTTTTTTACTCTCTGATTGAGGTTCTCGGCAATGAAAAATCTTCGTAAACTTAATCACACGTGTATATGTTGACATTTAAGAGATAATCAGTCAAGAAAATCAAGGGAAATGGTGATATATATGCGAATTAGACGCAAAAAAAAAACACTCAACAAATGGCTACAATTTAAGGAATGTGTTTAGTGACGGCATCAGATTCCTAATTGATGGAGAAAGGTCTGGTGGCAAGAAAAGCTGCTTCTAGGAGGTTGTCAAGTGATTTTGCTTGATGATTCCACTCTTGGGTTGTTGGTTTGGCCCTTGTTCCTGTAACTCGAATCCTAGCCCGGTATATCCCATTTTAATCTTACACCATTGTGAACCTTACGCCTTTTTTACTCTCTGATCGAGGTTCTCGGCATTGAAAAATCTTCGTAATCTAAATCACACGTTTATATGTTGACATTTAAGAGATATACAGTCAAGAAAATCAAGGGCAATGGTGATATATATGCGGATTAGACCCCAAAAAAACACTCAACAAATGGCTACAATTTAAGGAATGTGTTTAGTGACGGCATCAGATTCCTAATTGATGGAGAAAGGTCTGGGGGCAAGAAAAGCTGCTTCTAGGAGGTTGTCAAGTGTTTTCGGTCGATGATTCCATTCTTGGGTGGTTGGTTTGGCCCTTGTTCCTTTAACTCGAATCCTAGCCCGGTATATCCCATTTTAATCTTACACCATTGTGAACCTTACGCCTTTTTTACTCTCTGATCGAGGTTCTCGGCATTGAAAAATCTTCGTAAACTAAATCACACGTTTATATGTTGACATTTAAGAGATATACAGTCAAGAAAATCAAGTGCAATGGTGATATATATGCGGATTAGACACCAAAAAAACACTCAACAAATGGCTACAATTTAAGGAATGTGTTTAGTGACGGCATCAGATTCCTAATTGATGGAGAAAGGTCTGGTGGCAAGAAAAGCTGCTTCTAGGAGGTTGTCAAGTGATTTTGCTTGATGATTCCACTCTTGGGTTGTTGGTTTGGCCCTTGTTCCTGTAACTCGAATCCTAGCCCGGTATATCCCATTTTAATCTTACACCATTGTGAACCTTACGCCTTTTTTACTCTCTGATCGAGGTTCTCGGCATTGAAAAATCTTCGTAAACTAAATAACACGTTTATATGTTGACATTTAAGAGATATACAGTAAAGAAAATCAAGGGCAATGTTGATATATATGCGGATTAGACACCAAAAAAACACTCAACAAATGGCTACAATTTCAGGAATGTGTTTAGTGACGGCATCAGATTCCTAATTGATGGAGAAAGGTCTGGTGGCAAGAAAAGCTGCTTCTAGGAGGTTGTCAAGTGTTTTTGCTCGATGATTGCACTCTTGGGTGGTTGGTTTGGCCCTTGTTCCTGTAACTCGAATCCTAGCCCGGTATATCCCATTTTAATCTTACAGCATTGTGAACCTTACGCCTTTTTTACTCTCTGATCGAGGTTCTCGGCATTGAAAAATCTTCGTAAACTAAATCACACGTTTATATGTTGACATTTAAGAGATATACAGTCAAGAAAATCAAGGGCAATGGTGATATATATGCGGATTAGACCCCAAAAAAACACTCAACAAATGGCTACAATTTAAGGAATGTGTTTAGTGACGGCATCAGATTCCTAATTGATGGAGAAAGGTCTGGGGGCAAGAAAAGCTGCTTCTAGGAGGTTGTCAAGTGTTTTCGGTCGATGATTCCATTCTTGGGTGGTTGGTTTGGCCCTTGTTCCTTTAACTCGAATCCTAGCCCGGTATATCCCATTTTAATCTTACACCATTGTGAACCTTACGCCTTTTTTACTCTCTGATCGAGGTTCTCGGCATTGAAAAATCTTCGTAAACTAAATCACACGTTTATATGTTGACATTTAAGAGATATACAGTCAAGAAAATCAAGTGCAATGGTGATATATATGCGGATTAGACACCAAAAAAACACTCAACAAATGGCTACAATTTAAGGAATGTGTTTAGTGACGGCATCAGATTCCTAATTGATGGAGAAAGGTCTGGTGGCAAGAAAAGCTGCTTCTAGGAGGTTGTCAAGTGATTTTGCTTGATGATTCCACTCTTGGGTTGTTGGTTTGGCCCTTGTTCCTGTAACTCGAATCCTAGCCCGGTATATCCCATTTTAATCTTACACCATTGTGAACCTTACGCCTTTTTTACTCTCTGATCGAGGTTCTCGGCATTGAAAAATCTTCGTAATCTAAATCACACGTTTATATGTTGACATTTAAGAGATATACAGTCAAGAAAATCAAGGGCAATGGTGATATATATGCGGATTAGACAACAAAAAAACACTCAACAAATGGCTACAATTTAAGGAATGTGTTTAGTGACGGCATCAGATTCCTAATTGATGGAGAAAGGTCTGGTGGCAAGAAAAGCTGCTTCTAGGAGGTTGTCAAGTGTTTTTGCTCGATGATTCCACTATTGGGTGGTTGGTTTGGCCCTTGTTCCTGTAACTCGAATCCTAGCCCGGTATATCCCATTTTAATCTTATACCATTGTGAACCTTACGCCATTTTTACTCTCTGATCGAGGTTCTCGGCATTGAAAAATCTTCGTAAACTAAATCACACGTTTATATGTTGACATTTAAGAGATATACAGTCAAGAAAATCAAGGGCAATGGTGATATATATGCGGATTAGACACCAAAAAAACACTCAACAAATGGCTACAATTTAAGGAATGTGTTTAGTGACGGCATCAGATTCCTAATTGATGGAGAAAGGTCTGGTGGCAAGAAAAGCTACTTCTAGGAGGTTGTCAAGTGTTTTCGCTCGATGATTCCATTCTTGGGTGGTTGGTTTGGCCCTTGTTCCTGTAACTCGAATCCTAGCCCGGTATAACCCATTTTAATCTTACACCATTGTGAACCTTACGCCTTTTTTACTCTCTGATCGAGGTTCTCGGCATTGAAAAATCTTCGTAAACTAAATCACACGTGTATATGTTTACAATTAAGAGATATACAGTCTAGAAAATCAAGGGCAATGGGAATATATATGCGTATTAGACACCAAAAAAAACACTCAACAAATGGCTACAATTTAAGGAATGTGTTTAGTGACGGCATCAGATTCCTAATTGATGGAGAAAGGTCTGGTGGCATGAAAAGCTGCTTCTAGGAGGTTGGCAAGTGTTTTCGCTCGACGATTCCATTCTTGGGTGCTTGGTTTGGCCCTTGTTCCTGTAACTTGAATCCTAGCCCGGTATATCCCATTTTAATCTTACACCATTGTGAACCTTACGCATTTTTTACTCTCTGATCGAGGTTCTCGGCATTGAAAAATCTTCGTAAACTAAATCACACGTGTATATATGTTGACATTTACGAGATATACAGTCAAGAAAATCAAGGGCAATGGTGATATATATGTGGATTAGACACAAAAAAAAACACTTAACAAATGGCTACAATTTAAGGAATGTGTTTAGTGACGGCATCAGATTCCTAATTGACGGAGAAAGGTCTGGTGGCAAGAAAAGCTGCTTCTAGGAGGTTGTCAAGTGTTTTTGCCCGATGATTCCACTCTTGGGTGGTTGGTTTGGCCCTTGTTCCTGTAACTCGAATCCTAGCCCGGTATATCCCATTTTAATCTTACACCATTGTGAACCTTACTCCTTTTTTACTCTCTGATCGAGGTTCTCGGCATTGAAAAATCTTCGTAAACTAAATCACACGTTTATATGTTGACATTTAAGAGATATACAGTCAAGAAAATCAAGGGCAATGGTTATATATATGCGGATTAGACACCAATAAAACACTCAACAAATGGCTACAATTTAAGGAATGTGTTTAGTGACGGCATCAGATTCCTAATTGATGGAGAAAGGTCTGGTGGCAAGAAAAGCTGCTTCTAGGAGGTTGTCAAGTGTTTTCGCTCGATGATTCCATTCTTGGGTGGTTGGTTTGGCCCTTGTTCCTGTAACTCGAATCCTAGCCCGGTATATCCCATTTTAATCTTACACCATTGTGAACCTTACGCCTTTTTTACTCTCTGATCGAGATTCTCGGCATTGAAAAATCTTCGTAAACTAAATCACACGTGTATATGTTTACATTTAAGAGATATACAGTCTAGAAAATCAAGGGCAATGGGGATATATATGCGTATTAGACACAAAAAAAAAAAACACTCAACAAATGGCTACAATTTAAGGAATGTGTTTAGTGACGGCATCAGATTCCTAATAGATGGAGAAAGGTCTGGTGGCAAGAAAAGCTGCTTCTAGGAGGTTGGCAAGTGTTTTCGCTCGACGATTCCATTCTTGGGTGCTTGGTTTGGCCCTTGTTCCTGTAACTCGAATCCTAGCCCGGTATATCCCATTTTAATTTTACACCATTGTGAACCTTACGCCTTTTTTACTCTCTGATTGAGGTTCTCGGCAATGAAAAATCTTCGTAAACTTAATCACACGTGTATATGTTGACATTTAAGAGATAATCAGTCAAGAAAATCAAGGGAAATGGTGATATATATGCGAATTAGACGCAAAAAAAAAACACTCAACAAATGGCTACAATTTAAGGATTGAGTTTAGTGTCGGCATCAGAATCCTAATTGATGGAGAAAGGTCTGGTGGCAAGAAAAGCTGCTTCTAGGAGGTTCTCAAGTGTTTTCACTCGACGATTCCATTCTTGGGTGGTTGGTTTGGCCCTTGTTCCTGTAACTCGAATCCTAGCCCGGTATATCCCATTTTAATGTTCACCATTATGAACCTTACGCCTTTTTTACTCTCTGATCGAGGTTCTCGGCATTGAAAAATCTTCGTAAACTAAATCAAACGTGTATATATGTTGACATTTAAGAGATATACAGTCAATAAAATCAAGGACAATGGTGATATATATGCGGATTACACACCAAAAATAAACACTCAACAAATGGCTACAATTTAAGGAATGTGTTTAGTGACGGCATCAGATTCCTAATTGATGGAGAAAGGTCTGGTGGCAAGAAAAGCTGCTTCTAGGAGGTTGTCAAGTGTTTTTGCTCGATGATTCCACTCTTGGGTGGTTGGTTTGGCCCTTGTTCCTGTAACTCGAATCCTAGCCCGGTATATCCCATTTTAATCTTACACCATTGTGAACCTTACACCTTTTTTACTCTCTGATCGAGGTTCTCGGCATTGAAAAATCTTCGTAAACTAAATCACACGTGTATATGTTTACATTTAAGAGATATACAGTCAAGAAAATCAAGGGCAATGGTGATATATATGCGGATTAGACACCAAAAAAACACTCAACAAATGGCTACAATTTAAGGAATGTGTTTAGTGACGGCATCAGATTCCTTATTGATGGAGAAAGGTCTGGTGGCAAGAAAAGCTGCTTCTAGGAGGTTGTCAAGTGTTTTCGCTCGATGATTCCATTCTTGGGTGGTTGGTTTGGCCCTTGTTCCTGTAACTCGAATCCTAGCCCGGTATATCCCATTTTAATCTTACACCATTGTGAACCTTACGCCTTTTTTACTCTCTGATCGAGGTTCTCGGCATTGAAAAATCTTCGTAAACTAAATCACACGTGTATATGTTTACATTTAGGAGATATACAGTCTAGAAAATCAAGGGCAATGGGGATATATATGCGTATTAGACACCAAAAAAAAACACTCAACAAATGGCTACAATTTAAGGAATGTGTTTAGTGACGACATCAGATTCCTAATTGATGGAGAAAGGTCTGGTGGCAAGAAAAGCTGCTTCTAGGAGGTTGGCAAGTGTTTTCGCTCGACGATTCCATTCTTGGGTGCTTGGTTTGGCCCTTGTTCCTGTAACTCGAATCCTAGCCCGGTATATCCCATTTTAATTTTACACCATTGTGAACCTTACGCCTTTTTTACTCTCTGATTGAGGTTCTCGGCAATGAAAAAACTTCGTAAACTTAATCACACGTGTATATGTTGACATTTAAGAGATAATCAGTCAAGAAAATCAAGGGAAATGGTGATATATATGCGAATTAGACGCAAAAAAAAAAAAACACTCAACAAATGGCTACAATTTAAGGATTGAGTTTAGTGTCGGCATCAGAATCCTAATTGATGGAGAAAGGTCTGGTGGCAAGAAAAGCTGCTTCTAGGAGGTTCTCAAGTGTTTTCGCTCGACGATTCCATTCTTGGGTGGTTGGTTTGGCCCTTGTTCCTGTAACTCGAATCCTAGCCCGGTATATCCCATTTTAATGTTCACCATTATGAACCTTACGCCTTTTTTACTCTCTGATCGAGGTTCTCGGCATTGAAAAATCTTCGTAAACTAAATCAAACGTGTATATATGTTGACATTTAAGAGATATACAGTCAAGAAAATCAAGGGCAATGGTGATATATATGCGGATTACACACCAAAAATAAACACTTAACAAATGGTTACAATTTAAGGAATGTGTTTAGTGACGGCATCAGATTCCTAATTGATGGAGAAAGGTCTGGTGGCAAGAAAAGCTGCTTCTAGGAGGTTGTCAAGTGTTTTTGCTCGATGATTCCACTCTTGGGTGGTTGGTTTGGCCCTTGTTCCTGTAACTCGAATCCTAGCCCGGTATATCCCATTTTAATCTTACACCATTGTGAACCTTACGCCTTTTTTACTCTCTGATCGAGGTTCTCGGCATTGAAAAATCTTCGTAAACTAAATCACACGTGTATATGTTTACATTTAAGAGATATACAGTCAAGAAAATCAAGGGCAATGGAGATATATATGCGGATTAGACACCAAAAAAACACTCAACAAATGGCTACAATTTAAGGAATGTGTTTAGTGACGGCATCAGATTCCTTATTGATGGAGAAAGGTCTGGTGGCAAGAAAAGCTGCTTCTAGGAGGTTGTCAAGTGTTTTCGATCGATGATTCCATTCTTGGGTGGTTGGTTTGGCCCTTGTTCCTGTAACTCGAATCCTAGCCCGGTATATCCCATTTTAATCTTACACCATTGTGAACCTTACGCCTTTTTTACTCTCTAATCGAGGTTCTCGGCATTGAAAAATCTTCGTAAACTAAATCACACGTGTATATGTTTACATTTAGGAGATATACAGTCTAGAAAATCAAGGGCAATGGGGATATATATGCGTATTAGACACCAAAAAAAAACACTCAACAAATGGCTACAATTTAAGGAATGTGTTTAGTGACGACATCAGATTCCTAATTGATGGAGAAAGGTCTGGTGGCAAGAAAAGCTGCTTCTAGGAGGTTGGCAAGTGTTTTCGCTCGACGATTCCATTCTTGGGTGCTTGGTTTGGCCCTTGTTCCTGTAACTCGAATCCTAGCCCGGTATATCCCATTTTAATTTTACACCATTGTGAACCTTACGCCTTTTTTACTCTCTGATTGAGGTTCTCGGCAATGAAAAAACTTCGTAAACTTAATCACACGTGTATATGTTGACATTTAAGAGATAATCAGTCAAGAAAATCAAGGGAAATGGTGATATATATGCGAATTAGACGCAAAAAAAAACACTCAACAAATGGCTACAATTTAAGGATTGAGTTTAGTGTCGGCATCAGAATCCTAATTGATGGAGAAAGGTCTGGTGGCAAGAAAAGCTGCTTCTAGGAGGTTCTCAAGTGTTTTCGCTCGACGATTCCATTCTTGGGTGGTTGGTTTGGCCCTTGTTCCTGTAACTCGAATCCTAGCCCCGTATATCCCATTTTAATGTTCACCATTATGAACCTTACGCCTTTTTTACTCTCTGATCGAGGTTCTCGGCATTGAAAAATCTTCGTAAACTAAATCAAACGTGTATATATGTTGACATTTAAGAGATATACAGTCAAGAAAATCAAGGGCAATGGTGATATATATGCGGATTACACACCAAAAATAAACACTCAACAAATGTCTACAATTAAGGAATGTGTTTAGTGACGGCATCAGATTCCTAATTGATGGAGAAAGGTCTGGTGGCAAGAAAAGCTGCTTCTAGGAGGTTGTCAAGTGTTTTTGCTCGATGATTCCACTCTTGGGTGGTTGGTTTGGCCCTTGTTCCTGTAACTCGAATCCTAGCCCGGTATATCCTATTTTAATCTTACACCATTGTGAACCTTACGCCTTTTTTACTCTCTGATCGAGGTTCTCGGCATTGAAAAATCTTCGTAAACTAAATCACACGTGTATATGTTTACATTTAAGAGATATACAGTCTAGAAAATCAAGGGCAATGGGGATATATATGCTTATTAGACACCAAAAAAAAAACACTCAACAAATGGCTACAATTTAAGGAATGTGTTTAGTGACGGCATCAGATTCCTAATTGATGGAGAAAGGTCTGGTGGCAAGAAAAGCTGCTTCTAGGAGGTTGGCAAGTGTTTTCGCTCGACGATTCCATTCTTGGGTGCTTGGTTTGGCCCTTGTTCCTGTAACTCGAATCCTAGCCCGGTATATCCCATTTTAATTTTACACCATTGTGAACCTTACGCCTTTTTTACTCTCTGATTGAGGTTCTCGGCAATGAAAAAACTTCGTAAACTTAATCACACGTGTATATGTTGACATTTAAGAGATAATCAGTCAAGAAAATCAAGGGAAATGGTGATATATATGCGAATTAGACGCAAAAAAAAAAAAAAACACTCAACAAATGGCTACAATTTAAGGATTGAGTTTAGTGTCAGCATCAGAATCCTAATTGATGGAGAAAGGTCTGGTGGCAAGAAAAGCTGCTTCAAGGAGGTTCTCAAGTGTTTTCGCTCGACGATTCCATTCTTGGGTGGTTGGTTTGGCCCTTGTTCCTGTAACTCGAATCCTAGCCCCGTATATCCCATTTTAATGTTCACCATTATGAACCTTACGCCTTTTTTACTCTCTGATCGAGGTTCTCGGCATTGAAAAATCTTCGTAAACTAAATCAAACGTGTATATATGTTGACATTTAAGAGATATACAGTCAAGAAAATCAAGGGCAATGGTGATATATATGCGGATTACACACCAAAAATAAACACTCAACAAATGTCTACAATTTAAGGAATGTGTTTAGTGACGGCATCAGTTTCCTAATTGATGGAGAAAGGTCTGGTGGCAAGAAAAGCTGCTTCTAGGAGGTTGTCAAGTGTTTTTGCTCGATGATTCCACTCTTGGGTGGTTGGTTTGGCCCTTGTTCCTGTAACTCGAATCCTAGCCCGGTATATCCCATTTTAATCTTACACCATTGTGAACCTT
>JARYGA010058133.1:0-30173 GCA_030545235.1 Helianthus tuberosus
ATACGTTGTCTTCCCTCAAACTCATGAGTTGGATTCACATACCCATCGTCTATACATATCCACATATGAGTATCCTGGTATTCAACAAAGGATTGAAACCTATCCTTCCATGTCAAGTAATTCTCCACCTTCATCATCTTAGGTGGTTTGTTCGTTGTGCCTACCTTATGTTCCATACTTAAGAGTTCGTTCAATTTAGACATGTTCGCCATTTTAACTTAAACAGACTGGTGAAACCGTACAATTTTAGTCCGAAACCTGTTTTTACCAAGTTATGCCGTTAGATTCGTCTCGAGATTACGATTCCAATGATATATAATTTCGAAAACCGTTTTCGGGATTTTCCAAAGTTACGGATAATTTTCTAAACACGAAATAATGAAATTTTTCTTACGCGAGCCAAGAACAATTCCACCCTTTCCGAAATGGTCAGAAAAGGTCCGAAATGGTTAATGGTTATCCGTAATGGTCCGAAACGGTTATGTTTATCCGAAATGGTCAGTGTTGATCCGGAATGACCACCTTCCGGTCCGAAATGCACAAGTCTGGTCCGAAATGATACTCTCTGGTCCGAAATGCACAAGTCTGGTCCGAAATGATACTCTCTGGTCCAAAATCAAACGCCTTTTGATCCGAAATCAACTAAATGATCCGGAATGCAAGCTTATCTAGTCCGAAATTGAGTCAATCTCATCCGGAATCAACTGTTTGATCCGAAATGCTATCCGAAATGCAAGTTTTGTATCCGGAATGATGCTGATTAATCCGAAATGACTGCTTTTAGTCCGAAATCCAAGTATTTTGATCAGAAATTGATCCGAAATACTTGATTTCAATCCGTAATGGATTCGAAACGCAAGATCTGTATCCGAAATCCTTGTATTATGTCCGAAATCACCAGCAGAACTCAAGAACAGCCTTCGAAAACGCCCAAAAACACCGATTTTCTGCAGAAAACGATTCTGAACCAAGCCAATCTAGAGCCTAACGCTCTGATACCAATTGTAGGTCCCGTGAGCCGTATGGATCGTAATAGAATCGTCGATCCAACCTAGAGTGCGGAATCCTCTAGATCAGATTTAACAGAAAATGAGTAGAAAACCGAAATCACTTTAAACCCGATCTTTATTGATTATCTTCTAACGATTACAATCAATCAAGATCTCCAAATTCGTCCAAGCCTTTGTCTTTCACGAATTCTCTCCAAGAGTGATTAGATGTGACAACCGTCACTTTTCCGTACATTCCGTACACTAGATGAACAGTAATTTGTGCTTAAATGACTGTGCATGATCTGGTTTACCAGACAAATAAATTTCTGAATTCTATACAAGTGAATTCATGCATGATATATGCTACAAGAATTTCGTTATGATAGCGTTGCGTCAAAAATATTAGTAAACTCACCGGTAAGACACATCGTGTCAACAGAACTGCAGAAAGCAGTCAGACATTAGAATTGAGGCCTAGGTGTAGGTCCGACGACAAAAGTACATTAAAACCCAAGAGTACATATAAGGGTTTAATTTATGGTCGTTGCGAAAGCTAAAGCACACACTAAAAGGCACCTGAAACACACTTTAAGTGCAGAACTAATTACGACAAAACTGCGAAACGAACGTTGGCAGCCGCCCGGATAATATTTAATCCCACAAATATTCTGTTATGATTAAAATTTTATTTTAATCAAGTTCGTGTTGAAAAATACATTAAAACGCTTAAAAACGTTATTTTTCAAGTTTAAGCGCGTACCGTGTGTTCCTACGCGACACAATGCTTACACTGCAAAACGCAGACAACGCAACAAACCCAGGAATATACCAGGAATATGCCAGGAATATGCCAGGAATATACCAGGAATATACCAGGAATATGCCAGGAATATGCCAGGAATATACCAGGAATATGCCAGGAATATGCCAGGAATATGCCAGGAATATGCTAGGAATATGCTAGGAATATGCTATATGGAAGGTCTATAAATACCACCATTTCATCACAACACTCTTCTCTCCCTTCCTCCCTCCATGGCTACGGCCCAAACACCCCTCTTTCACCCTTCACTTTTCAACTCCTTTCCAAGCAATCTATGGTGATTCTAAGGTGTCTCGAGCTTAATTAGGAAGGTTGCAAGCAACGAAAGTTGAAGGACCTTCACCATTTGCTTTTATCCACCACTTTTACACTTTGAAACTTCCCTAGCCTTGTGCTAGTAGTAAGTGCTTCTAATCATCATCTTGTTCTTGTTTATGATGGTTAATAGGTGGTTTAATGGTTAAAAATTAAGAACACTAAAGAACATAGTTTAAAGTCTTATAAAAATGATGAACTTGTTGGATAAAAGAAGTATAGTTGTGTAAAACTTGTAAGACTTGTTTTGTGGTGATTATTTAGTGCCGATCTATGTTTTGGTAGCTCGGATCATCATCTAACCCGGATTAGTCATGTTCATGAAACATGACATAGAATATGTTAAGAATGAAAAGGGTTAAATGATGAAACTCTACTACACACTAAACATGAACTTGAGTAAAAGTATTTTTTTTCTTGTAAAATAAGACTCTAAACATGTAGATCTAAAGATCTACAAGTGGTTTTTCGGAAGAACCAAGCAAAAATATTAGTCTTGTTTAAAACCCGGATCTTACATGAACTAAATATATTTTTAGTAAATAAACAAGTGTGTAAACACTTGTGTAACAAGGAAGTTCAACAAAGAAATATTTTTGCGAATCTTGACTAGAAGTTGTGAAACTTCAAATTCTTTAAAAATAAAGTTTTTAAGAAACTAAACTTATTTTAAAGATAACAAGACTTACTAAATGTGCTAGTAAGTTACTACACATTTTTGTAAATATTCAAGTTCATGAAGTGGAGAAATTAGTGATTATTGTTGATGATTATTGTTGATAATTGTTGTTGATGATTGTTGACGATTTAAAAGAAAATAAACACATGTTTTGAAAACATGGGAAACCTCCATTTTTAGGGGAAACTCTGTCGAAATTTCTATAAATTTCGACACTTAGAAAAATATAAGTTTTAAGAAACTTATTCCCTAAAAATGTATCTAAAAATATTACCAAGGTTTCCCTAATTTTTGGTGATAAGAAATGAGGATTTCTTCAAGAATAAAAATGGATACAAGTATGTATATTTTTTAGAGAAAAATATATATTATTTTATCACCAACTTTTGTGCTAAGTGTATAAAGTATGTGTTATACGTGCTAGTGTATTAAGACCTAAAAAATACACTAAATACTCATGAGGAGTATAAACATAAAAATACACATACAACATACAAGATACATAATTCGGGTGCAAAGTGCAAAACACGAGATACTTATATTAATTTTTGAGAAAATAATATAAGTAAGATACTTAGTTAAAAATATAAAATATTTTTAACACAAGAAATTATACACAAGAGATAGTGACTGTACTTGTGCGACGCAAGTCTAGTGACTAACGTTAAGAAAACGCGTATAGGTTACGACGTTAATTAAGCAAATCTGGTGAAGTTTACGACGCACAGGAACGCAAAGTTGTGAGTTCATGCTCCCCCTTTTCTCTAACTGTTTTTGGTTTTATAACTCTCGGGGGTGAAATACATGTTACAAATATTATAATTTTTACAAAGGGTAAAAATACAAGAAGCACTCTTGGTGAGAACGAGAACCGAGTGCAATATGATTTGAGAATACGAGAAGCACTCGTGGTGAGTGCAATATGATGAGCTTTAAGAAAAGCCTAGAAAATACTAGATCATGTGAGCATAGACTAATACAAAAGATGCCATAAAGTCTTGGTGAATAATAGTACCAAGCCATTAAAAACATTCATTAATTAGGGACGAGGGTTAGATCT
This sequence comes from Helianthus tuberosus, assembly GCA_030545235.1. Lineage (NCBI taxonomy): Eukaryota > Viridiplantae > Streptophyta > Magnoliopsida > Asterales > Asteraceae > Helianthus > Helianthus tuberosus. The sequence continues at coordinate 3,870 of JARYGA010058133.1, forward strand.
AACGGGTACGGCCGAGCCCCACTCATGGTCCTTATGTGACCTCTTGAGTGCTTCGGTGTCCCAGTCGAGGGAAATCGACACAGTCGAGGTTAATCGACACAGTCGAGGGAAATCGACACAGTCAAGGGAAATTGACACAGTCGAGGTTAATCGACACAGTCGAGGGAAATCGACATAGTTAGAGGGAGAATATACTAATGCTCCATATGCTCACATGCCTTAAAGGAGCCAACACTAATGCTCCATATGTCCTCACATGCCTTAATGTCCTTGTATAAACAATCATTTAAAATGTGGGGTACACAAGAATACTTGAATGATACTTGAGTACGTGGGGTACTCAAGAAAACGGGAATTATACTTGAGTACGTGGGGTACTCAAGAAAGACTTGAATTATACATGACACATACTATGTTTTCATACAAAGTATAAAAACATGAAATACAAAAACGCATGAACTCGCTCAACTTTATGTTGATGTTTTCCAAAATTACATGTATTTCAGGTGACAGGATGGATCTTGGGCGCAAGTGTCATAACTAGGAGTAGACTACAAGTTAGATGTCATCCACTTTTGTTGAATTGTAACCTTGTCAAAGGTCGTGTTTTGAAAACTTAAATAACAAGTGTTTGTAATACTCAAATTTTCATAAATGGATGAACATCGTTTTGATCATGTAGCCGTTTATTACGATTGAATGCAATGATAACAAGCTAGTCACACATCATACACTTCCGCAAAAGACAGGGTGTGACATTAGATGATTGGAAGATTAACCTAAACCCTAATACTAAGCTTTGTTTATATAGGACAAAGCTTTGCACATGGGCTAGGTCCATTTCGCCTACCATCCCCATATGTGGGTTTGGTTTGGCCCAATCACTCTTAGTTAACTATTACAAAGCTAAACCCGCTAACTGTTTATCGTTTTACTAATTACAAGATATCCAAAGACCAAATCTAAGTTGTTGTCACAAATATGCACCAACAGATCACATAACTATGGAGATAGAGGAGGATTCTGCAGTGGTTCCTAGTGATAGTGCACAATCTCATTCAGGATCATGGATCCTTCCAATCATGAGATATATACAACATGAAGAGATTCCTACAGGAGAAAACCCCAGGGCTTTCAAAATCAAGGTATCTTAATTTACAATATTGAATAACACATTATATAAACGATCTCTTGCAGGTCCATATCTAAGATGCATTGAGGATCCTGAGGTTCAAGAAGTTCTAAAGGATTTTCATGAAGGAGATTGTGGAAACCACACTGAGGGCAGGGCATTATTCTCAAGGATCCTTAGGACAGGATATTATTGGCCTACTATGAAGAAGGATGATATGGATTATGCCAAGAAATGTGATGCTTGTTAGAGACACATTAATATCCTTCATCAGCCAGCAGAACTCTTGCATCCTATATCCTCTTCTTGGCCATTCATGAGATGGGGAATGGATATAGTTGGTAAACTTCCCAAAGCACCAGGAGGAAAAGTGTTCATGCTTGCTATGACGGATTACTTCTCCAAGTGGATAGAAGCTGAAGCTTTTGCTCAAGTCAGAGAAAAAGAAGTGATATCCTTTATTAAAAGAAATATTATTACTAGATTTGGTATCCCTTCTGAAATTGTTTGTGATAATGGATCCCAATTTATTGGGAGTAGAACTACTAACTTTGTTGACAGTTGGGGGATTAAGATGATAACATCAACACCAGTCCACCCATAAGCCAATGGTCAAGCAGAATCATCCAACAAGATCATCATCAACAACTTGAAGAAGAAGCTTGGATCCAAGAAAGGAAAGTGGGCAGAAGAACTACCTTATGTACTATGGGCTGACAGGACAACTGCTAAGAATGCCACTGGCCAAACTCCATTTTCTTTAGTATTTAGAGCAGAATCAGTGATCCCTACAGAGATGGTGGTTCCTACTGCAAGAACAAGCATTCGTGAACCTGAAGGAAATGCTTAAAACTTGGTTCAAGACCTGGATACCATAGAAGAACTCAGGGATTTGGCAAGGATAAGAATGGCTAGTTATCAACAAAGAATGGCTGGAGCTTATAACAAGAATGTCAGGATCAGGAAATTTCAAGTTGGTGATATGGTGTTGAGGAAAGCATTCCAAAACACCACAAATCCTACTGATGGCAAGTTAGCACCAAAATGGGAAGGCCCCTATCTTATTGAAGCTGAGGCAGGAAAGGGGGCATATCGATTGCTGACAATGGAAGGTGATTTACTACCAAGAGCTTGGAATGTTGTCCACCTAAAAAGATACTTCATGTAATAAGGATCCAGAATCCTTAGATTCAAGTCCAATATCCTCGAAGGATCCTTAGAGGATAAATGATCCTCATTCTGGTAATGATCTAATTTCAATCTATTTAATCCTTTAATTATCTTATATACAAGGAGAAGGATCTTGGATCCTTTATCCTTCTTTCACTTAGTTCTGAGTTTTGCAGAAGATTGATATATCCTTAACAAACGATTGAGTATCCACAGAAGTCTCCAGTTATTTGGGCTTGACCCCAGTTATTTGGGCTTGACGCCAGTTTTTTGGCCTGTCCCCAGTTTCGCCAATAGCGCACAATGATCCTGGTGCAGTTCAAGGCAATGGGACTAGTACCTGCTTTAGGTGCTGACAATTTCATTGTACTGGTTGTATTCAGGATCCTACGTATAATGGTAGACGTACCATACATCCGTTCCTAAGGTTTCTAACGTTTTCACGTTAGCTAAGGTTTTGGCATTTTCATGTCACTAAGTTTGGATAGTCGCCAGTGAGGGCCATACTCCAGTTTACACAAGATCCTTTGGGCTTATCCCCAGTTTTTGGGCTTGTCCCTAGTTTTTTGGGCTTGTCCCCAGTATCTTAGGCTTGTCCCCAGAATTGTTGGGCTTGTCCCCAGTTGCTAAATCTTCTCTTATGTTGGCTTAGTCCCAAGTTATGTTCCATTTTCAGGTTTTTGAAGCTAAACAGCTAAGGATCCTTGATCCTAACCTTTTATTAAGGTTTGTCTTATGGTTATCCTGATTGTAAATGTTAAAGGTTTAGGATCCTAACTTGGATTCTCAGGTATGATCCTTGATCACTTTAATTTAATTCTTTATTTGTCTAAGTGACCCTTATTCTTTGACAACAGGACACATGATCCTTAAGTTACATCACTTTTTTTGAATTTTTCGATTATAGGATATTTGATCCTTGATCATATCCTAAAGTTTTTGACATAATTTACTAAACTTTTATTCTTAACTTATGAATTCAAACAAAGTATATCCTAGCAACTGAAAGGTAAAGTATTCACAAATATAACAACACATGAGATAGTCAAAAGATTAAGTTTTTATTAACCAAAAGTTAAACCTTTAAAAGGTTGTCAAAATTGCCAACCCAAGTTTCTACCAGCAAAACGTGGCCTGTCCACTTGGGTTGGCAAAGGGTGTCCATATTAATGAAGTCTAAGTGCAGGAATATAAAGACGGCAGGATCACAATGGCTTCATCCCCCAAACAGAGGATCCCTCCACCATTTGTAACCCAAGTGTCAGAGACGGAGTCACTTTTGGCAGTAGGGTCAAAAGGTTTGAAAATGGTATCCTCCGGAAAACAGTGGCGAACCCGATCAATCTCCGGGTTAGTGAAGCAGCAGAGTTCCTTCGAAAGATTTTTTATAATACCTTGGCTTTTCAAGGGACTATCCTTCTTTGAATCCTTAGCCGGTGAGGATCTAAGAACCATCTTTGCCATGGGTGGTGATAAAAAAGAAGAACAGAGTAAGAAGATGAAGAGAGAAGGAGGAGAGAGATACCTGGTCGGTCTTTGAATGAGGATTTAAAGGGGAGTATCGCTCGAATTTAAATGCAAATCGATCCTTATCTCTAACCTATATATAATGATGATTCTGCAGGATTGTCACTTCGGTGACGTATGATGTGTAACGGCTAGTTCGATCCTAATGGCTATATTTCCGCTGGATAGTTCGTTGCAGATAATGTTGAAAAATATGACTCATACGTTATATTTTATTCCTTATATTTTGGGGGCAATTGTTAGGGATAGATTTTTATACCTAAGGATCACGGATCCTCAATTACTGCCAGGATCACGGATCCTCAATTCTGTTTGAATTAAGGATCCTCAGAAGACGTTGCAGGATCAGGATCCAGGATCCTCATTGTTATCCTTATAATAACGATTTCCTTCATTATGTTTAAGTTTGTTTTGCAGGAATGTACGCATTGGACTTGGTCTTACCGATATTCTTGGGGAATATGCTTTCAATATTCTGCACGTGCATAGCCTAGTTGTGACACCCCGTTGAAACGCCCTCACTTTTACTAGCTTGTCAGTGGCTGCCTTAACTTTCGGGACGAAAGTTCTTAAAACTTGGGGATAATGTGACACTCTAGGTTTTTCCGAGTGAACACCTTGTAATTTCGTTAGGCGTATATATGTGTTATTAAATGAAAAGTTGCGTTTTACCTTAATGTGCTATGTGTGGTATGTATATATATAATGTGTGGTATGTATATAGATATATATGTGTGAACCGAACCCGACTCGAGACCACTCGGTCTCGAGTAAACAAAAACGGTTGGGCCGGATTGGGCCATATACCCCCCTTCGAGCCCACTCGGAACCATTGTAGGGTGCACCACCCAAACCGAGTATAAAACCCATGCCCAAGCCCTCCTTCTCTCATTTGACACTCCCACCATTCACACACCCTCCTACATTCCTCCAAACCACTAAAACCCCAACAATCAAGCTCACCTCCTCTCCTCTCCCTCTCTCGGATCTAACCGGCGACAACAAAAGGGGCTCCCGGATCATCTCGGATTATCTCATCATCACCACTCGGAACTTAGTCCATCAATCCTTCACACCTCTTCATCTAGCCGGTTAGTGCCTTTAGTTATTAGGTTAAAAATGATGATTTATGATATATAGAAACTATGTGATTTGTTGGATGTTTGAAGGAGTATATTGCTTATTAGATAATAGATTGTTATCAATGTTTGAATGATGAATTGATGAACAATGTGTTTTATTCATAAACCTTATGAATGCCTTGAAATAACTATATGATATGTGACAACCCGCACTAAACCAGGTATCCGTACAACTTAATTAATGATTAATTACTGCTTAATTACTGTGCTTGTTTGAAACTAGCTGATAAACTGCTACCTGCATACTGATACATGCACTTACTTGCATCATACTTTATATGCTGTCACTACATTATTTACATACGGCACCTTAGTGACAAACATGATGCACAAAAAGCACAGTAGCACTAAACGGATACACAGTGAACATACTGATATAACCAGCATCAGGCAGATACTGCCTCTAAGGCCTGTTAAGAGCCTCAAATATTTTGGCTACACTGGTAGTGAGTGTAGGGATATAAGGGTTGTGGTACTGCGTCTCTAGGAATAAGATACACTGATTCGGATGTGCCAAAAACGTACTTTAAGTACCAAACACAGCACTTTAATAAACAAACCAGCTTCTAGCTGACTAATAAAGTGCCAGAAAATGAGAAAATAACACTAGACACTTTCTAAAGTGTCGGGAAAACAAATTGTGTCACTAAAAATGTTAATAACGACACTTTAAAGCGTTACAAAAGGCTTTAACGGATTACTATCCAACCGGACACCCGGACTTTACCCGGAACATGAAAATAGTAATATTTTCACTATTTATATTTTTCTGAGCCAGTTAGGGTCCCTGATTACCCTAACACCCGTCATAATACGTAACATACGACTAAGGAGGTTAACACTTAACAAACATAACTAACCTCCCTAACTAGTACTTAAAAACGAACCAAGACCCCCCCCCCCCCATAACCGAACTCGGTCACCAAGTGACCCCACCCTTGTACCATGTGATTTTACTAGATCATGTATGCTTAAAATCTAGAGAACATAACTTCCATTGGATAATACCCTCTAATCTTGTCTATAAGTATCACCACATAACACAAGAGTTATTACACTTCACATTTCACAACCCACTCACACTCTCTTGCTCTCTCTACCTCTCGGCCGAACACCCCAGCCCCCATACACCCACCTTCGGCTCTTGATCTCTCCATTCCAACAACATACACACTTCAAGGATCACGTATTAGGAGCCTCGGAGCAAGCGGAACACGAAGGACCTCTACCGTTAGCTTTTATCCACCTCTTTTTCGCCAAAGATCTTCCCTAGCCTTGAGCTAGAGGTATAATGTTTAAAACTTGTTTTTACACTCATCTAAGGTGGTTAAAAGGAATATTGACGGTTAAATATTGATAACATACATTTTGATGTGTTAAAGTCTACTAAAAACTATAAAAGTGGTGGTTAATAGCTTACAACTTATGTAAAAGATGTAGTATTTGGAATTTGTGTTTATCTAGACCCGATCTATGATGTGGTAGCTCGGATCTCCGTTTAACCCGACTTTGTAAGATCACAGATCTTCACATAAGCTTGTTTTTGGTTACCACAAGGGTTAAAGGGCGAAACTCTACCACACAAGATACATGAACTTGTGTAGAAATATTTTACTTGTGTAAAAGTGATTTAACCGGTAAGATGGTGTTTAAAACTAGCGGATCTACGCATCCGCAAGTGGTATCTTCAAAGAACCACACATTTAAGAAACCATGTATTTTAAAGAAAGGATCTTGCACTAATAAATATGGTTTTATAAACCACAAGTGTGTAAACACTTGTGAAACAAAGAGATCCTACAAAGAAGTAAATTTGTCACTTGTTACTAGAAGTTGTAAAGACGGATTTCTCTAAACACGAGGTTTTTATGAGATTAAAGTTACTTTATATAAAGATCTACATATATAAAGGGTGTTTACACTATAGATTCGGAAAAACTGCAAGTTCATGCGATTATGCGATTTACATACTTGTCGACTAGTTTGATGTGTCGGAAATTGTTTGATTGAATAAAGAAGATTGTTGAATTGATTTGTTAAAAGAAAATGATACGCTTGAAAGCGTGGCCACCTCCAGTTACAGAGGAAACTCTGGCGAAATTTTCTAAAAAACCTAACACTTAGACTTTTTACACAACAAGTGTTAGAACTATCTTTGGACATATTTTCAAAACATAAATTTCGCCAGCACTATATTTTACTAAATATTCGGAGGTGGGATTTTCACAAAGATTAACGTGATAGATATATTTGTCACAACACTGTTTATGATTATTTTGTGAAAATACATAAATATTATTTTAGAATAAAAATAATATTTGCGAGCGTTAATGATTCCAAAACTTTACGAACGCTTCCACAAACATATAAGTTACACCGGTAATTACATTACCACAAGATTGATAAAACGTAACTTACGCACATGTATTGTATCCCCCATCCTTGGGAAGAAGTATAACTACCAAGTGTATACGGAACATAAACACGAAATAGTTGTCTAACTATTTCCCAAAGACTTAAACTATATAGCTAAAGCACGGCCGTCCGTCTAATAGAATTAGCACTTGTAGGTCGTTGCACAGCTTACTGTATTGGAGACACTTGGTAGAGACGCGCATTCACTGTGAGTTCATGTCCCCCTTTTCTCTAACTGTTTTCAGTTTACTTAACTGCGGGGGTGAAATACATGTTACTTTGTTTACAAGTACTTTATACACGGTATGAATTACGTAAGGAGGTTTAGATCATGTGAATGGGTAGTTAGAACACCGAGGGACTCGAGCGGTAGATCTATTTGGGTGTAGCGAGCCCAGCTCTAGGGCCAACAGAACGGGCCTCTCGGAGGACCAACAGAACGGACCTGGAGTGACTTGGTACCCAACGCAAAAATCGGCTAGGGTGTGTCTTTCCTACTTGCATTTCACGACATGCTAATGGCCTTGCAAACCATTGGTGATCACAAGTCCTCTTACACTGCTACATACCAGGAAACTTTTATACTTACAAGTGTTTTTACTTACTCACTTGCACATGAACTCGCTCAACATTATTGTTGATTTTTCAACTCACATGTATTTCAGGAAATTAAACGGATCTGGCACGGTATGGAACGTTTTCCGCTGTACTTGTCATGGAGTCATCAGGGTTTAGGGGATGTGTCTCTTTCCTGGACAAGACACAGTCCTTAAACCACGTTTATGTTATGTTTTAATTTGTAAGGTTGTTGAACAAGGTTATGGTTGTTGGTTAAAACAATGGTACTGTATTTTGTTTTCAAAACTTAATGGATGACTTGCATGGTTTTTAAATTCATATAGCTTGTTATGGTTAAGCTATGGTATTAAGAACTCACACCAAAATTAACCACGCTTCCGCAAAGCCAGGGTGTGACAGCTTGGTATCAGAGCTCTGATCATAGCGAACTAGGATTCTTTCTTGAGTCTAGACTATGATCACTAGGGCTCTCACGAAAACATTTTACTGCATACCACTTAAGTCCAGATCCACAACTTTTTACAAACAAATGTTGAGCACATTTTATTTATTATTCTAGGCTCAGTCTGGGAGGCTGAGGTAGGAGGCTAGTGGGACTAGAAGTATTGGCTAGTGGGACTAGAAGTGTTGGCTAGTGGGACTAGAAGTGTTGACTAGTGGGACTAGAAGTGTTGGCTAGTGGGACTAGAAGTGTTGGCTAGTGGGACTAGAAGTGTTGACTAGTGGGACTAGAAGTGTTGGCTAGTGGGACTAGAAGGGTTCGCTAGTGGGACTAGAAGTGTTGGCTAGTAGGACTAGAAGTGTTGGCTAGTGGGACTAGAAGTGTTGGCTAGTGGGACTAGAAGGATAATTTGAATGTTTACGTGGTGACTACATGTTTATATGACTATATGATTATTATACGTATATGTGTATGTGTTACAAACGTTATGCTTTCATCAAGTACTAGAAAGATGGGCACAACGAATCCCATGGCTATAGTATCAGACGACATAGTTTCATCGAAGCACGAGGTGTACATTTCCGATACTACCGACACAGACAACGACGACTTTCAGCCCTCTGTGCGCTGCTTGAAGTCGTAGCAGAGCCTACTAATGGCTATCTTGTTGGGAATTTGCCCCTGCCGCTTATCTCATTGTTGATATGCCCCCGACGTTGTCTCTGAAGACGATGTCGAACTACTAAGAGGAGGACCCACTTGAGGGCGAGGCCCTATTTCTGCTAGTATTAGACTACTGCATGCGGACGCTCCTGTAGGGGAAACTCATGTCCATTCCCCTATCCCAGACTCATTTGAGTTTCTAACATCCGCATCTTCGCACATACAGGGAATGCAGCACTACTTACACGACGCCGACCCTGATAGGGCATCATTAGCTGCACCGGATCCCGCACACAGTTTTGAGTTTGATCGCGATATTGAGGACAATTCTGTTTTTCCGCCTGGCGTTGATCCAGACCATGACATTGAGTTCATGCACTTAGACCAGCCTTGGGGGATCCTGTAGCCCTGTCGACCCCTGTGTTTGCTGATCCAGCTGATTTTGTGATGGAGTTTTTGATTCGGAGCTAGCCGTGGCCCCGAGCCAGGCGTTGCTCCTGACCCCGCATTGGAGTATGACCCTGTTCATGCCAATGCACCGGCTGTTGCTCCTTGATTGATCATCTGCTTGGATGAGAAAAAATTTGGGGTAACTGTGCAAGACAATTTATTATTACGGGGGCCCACGTAATAACGATTTGTAGTGCACAGGAATCCTAGTGGACTCTGCAGGCCAAGCTAATGATAACCAATGCAGCAGGAAATAACCTAAACACAAATGACCTAGGCGATGTAGCCTCGAGTTCATCCTATTACAAGCATCAAGCCAAATTGACAAGCCTATGTGAAGGCTCAGGAATTTATTTCCCCACTTATACAGTGAGTATATTTGCGTGTGAAATGGGGTGATTACATGATGGCCTACGTTGCTATAAATATACCCCATAGACAATTGAAACATTGTCCAACCCGCTTCACGCTATTTCGACAAAAAGGGAATGTCACCCAGGCGTGACACAAACACCAGTACATTGCCAAGGACAGAAGCCGAGCTGCAAGAACGCATCTCACAGATAAATGCACGACATGAAGCCCTCCACTCTAAGTACAACGATGGCATTACTGGAGATAACCCTCCAACTGGCTGCACCTATAAACAGTTCCTGAACTGCAAGCCTTTGAACTTTGTCAGAACCGGAGGCACCGTTGCATTTGTTCGTTGGTCCAAAAGATCGACTCCACTCTAAGAATGAGTAACTGTTCGCCCCAACAGAGTGTTACCTACATCTCAGGGATATTTCTAGATGGCACACTCTCTTAATAGAACCTCCAGGTTCAGACCCTTGGCACAGACGCTGCTTATACACTGAGCTGGGACGAGCTCAAGGAAACGATTGAGAAGAAAGGTTGTTTTAGGACAGAAATTCAGAAACTTGACGTGGAGTCCTGAAATTTGAGAAAGGACGAACCAGAGACTCCTGAACATGACCAGCGATCGCACGACTTGTCTAGGGTCGTCCCCTACTAAGTCATTGATGTAGTATGATATAGTGGTGTACTTGTGAGCTTTACATTGTGGTCTCGAATTGTGGCAATACAATCGCAGTATTCTCATCACATGCGATGTTCAATCAATTGTTTATGTCCTATAGCATAAGAGGTTATGTGATTGACTTGTTGATAACATGAGATGTTATGTGTTGGTATTGTTGAATGCATACGTACACTTCACTTGCTATGACCTAACCTATGTGAAACATCTTTTAGAAGATGCCGCCAAGACGCGAAATGCGCATGCCCACCTCTGAGGCAGAACTTAAAGAGATAATTGCTGCAGCTATAGCACAGCACGAGGCCCTACGCTCCGAACCAATCAAAGGTACCTCAGAAAATAACGGTTGTTCCTACTGGCACTTCCTCAACTACAAGCCTCCGAAGTTCGACGGCACTGGGGGTGCCATAACTTTTGTAAAATGGATTGAAAGTATGGAATCCATCTTTCGAATGAGTGGCTGTACGCCAGAACAACAGGTCCCATACGTTTCTGAGTTGTTTCAAGATGGAGCTCGATTATGGTGGAATCTTCAGGTTCGAATAATGGGCCTAACTACAGCATACGCGTTAATGTGGGATGAGTTGAAAGGAATGATGCATAAGAAGTATTGCCCCCACACGGAAACCCAGAAGTGGGAAGATGAATTTCGGAGCCTAATGATGGAAGGTCCGAAGGTGTTGGAGTACGTGCGACGACTCCATGATCTGTCACAAATTGTTCCATACCTGGTAAAACCAGAACTGAAGAAATTGGAACAATTCATTTGGGAACTGGCGCCTCAAATCTTGAGCTTGATGACAGCATCTACGCCACCAACAACCATTGTTGCAAGTAAGATGGGTTTGGCACTCGTTACGGAAGCAAATAGACTAGAAAAACTTGCAAACCCTGACAAGAAAACTCAGGTAGAGTCGTCTGGAAAGAACAAAAGGAAGCTTACCGAAGATACCCAAATGAACAACGATGAACCAAGATCTATTCGAGGTTGCTTTGACTGCGGGGACAAAGGGCATTTCAAGAAAGATTGCCCTAACAAACAGGCCAGTAATAAGATTTACTTAGAAACCAAACCAAGATGTGCTGAGTGCAAGTGTCACCGTGATGGTGGATGTCAGAAGCCTTGGTACGAGAGGAAAGGACACAACAAGGAAGGTTATGGGATGAAGAGTTCCATACAAGGAGAAAACAGTAACAACGCTCCAGGTGGAAATGGGAAAGGAAATGGCCGAATGATAGGATGCTTCCATTGTAAGGAAGTTGGGCATTTTAAGAGGGAATGCCTGAAGTTGAAACAAGACCGTGAGAGAAAATCCAACATCGGAGCTTGTGAGGCATGCCAGAATCCAGGTGTGATTTCTGGTACGTTCTCTAACAACCAAAACTTTTGCATCTATTTTTGTTTGATGTTGGTGCCGATTATAGCTTCGTGTCATTAGAATTTAAGAATATATTTGGTTTAACCGCTAGTAAGTTAGATATTCCCTACTCAATCGAGTTAGCTAATGGGAAGTTAGTAGACGCCAATGAAGTTATCAGAGGCTGTGTGATCGAATTAGGAGAACGTGAGTTCGCTCTAGATCTACTACCAGTCCAGTTGGGAAGCTTCGACGTGGTAGTAGGAATGGATTGGTTATCAGGCAACAAGGCGGAGATAGTATGTCACGAGAAAGTTGTTCGTATCCCAACCAATGATGGTGAGACAATTGTAGTTCACGGAGAGAAGCGTGACACACCGCTAAGGTTTATCAGTTGCTTGAAGCCAAGGAAGTGTTTACAGAAAGGATGTGTTGCTTTTCTAGCACACATCGTGGATAAAAAGGCTGCTGAGCCAAGAGTCGAAGACATCCCTGTCGTAAGGGAGTATCCAGAAGACTTCCCAGAAGACTTGCCTGGACTGCCACCTCAGAGGCAAGTAGAGTTTCACGACGATTCAATTGTAGGCACTGCACCCGTAGTCGATGCATCATAGCGACTTACATTTTCGGGGGTGCGAGGATTGACAGAGAAGTGTTGACAACGGATGGAGAAGGAAGATAACAGACCAAAAAAAAAAAAAAAAATTTTCCTTTCTGGGGTAATCCCATTGTTACCCAACAAAAAGGAGGATGATGATTTTCAAATAAACATCAACTACAGAGAATTGAACAAGCTGGCAATCAGGAACAGGTATCCTCTGCCAAGAATCGACGATCTGTTTGATCAACTGCAAGGTTCAAGCTTTTACTCTAAGATCGATCTTCGATCTGGATACCATCAATTAAGGATACAGGAGAAAAGTATCCCGAAAACAGCCTTCCGAACTCGTTATGGACACTACGAGTTCCTGGTTATGCCGTTTGGTCTGACGAACGCACCTGCAGTGTTTATGGACTTGATGAATAGAGTTTGCAAGCCATACTTAGACAAGTTCGTGACTGTATTCATCGACGACATCTTGATTTACTCAAAGACGAAGGCTGAACACGAACAACATCTTAGAACCATATTAGAGCTGCTAAAGAAGGAACAGTTGTACGCCAAATTCTCCAAGTGCGAATTTTGGCTACGCGAAGTCCAATTCCTTGGGCACGTGGTAAATGGGGATGGAATTCATGTTGATCCCACAAAGATCGAGGCGATCAAGGATTGGGAAACGCCAAGGACGCCAACCGAGATTCGGCAATTCTTGGGTTTGGCTGGCCACTATCGAAGGTTCATCGAGGATTTCTCGAAAATCGCTCAACCTTTGACGCTCCTCACGCAGAAGGATAAGACGTTTGATTGAGGAATCAAACAGGAGGAAGCATTTCAGGTATTGAAGGATAAGCTTTGTAACGCGCCAATCTTAGCTCTACCAGAAGGTACTGATGACTTTGTGGTATACTGCGACGCATCGCGTCAGGGTTTGGGTTGTGTGTTGATGCAACGCCAAAAGGTCATTGCTTACGCATCACGCCAACTGAAAGTGCACGAAAAGAACTATACCACACACGATTTAGAGCTTGGCGCAGTGGTTTTCGCTTTAAAGATCTGGAGACACTACCTGTATGGTAAGAAGTGCACAATCTTCACAGATCACAAAAGCCTACAGCATATATTCAACCAGAAGGAGTTGAATATGAGGCAAAGACGATGGGTTGAATTGTTGAACGATTACGACTGCGAGATAAAATATCATCCAGGGAAGGCGAATGTAGTCGCCGATGCCCTAAGTCGTAAAAAGAGAATCAAGCCCATAAGGGTTAGAGCTTTGGAAATGATCATACGAACCGACCTTTCCTCGCGCATTCGTGCTGCACAAAAGGAAGCTCTCAAGGAGGGAAACCTCGAGGAAGAATATCTCCGTGGAATGTAAAAGCTTTTGGTACCAAACGAGGAAGGAACATTAGGTTTTGAGAAAAGGATTTGGGTTCCTCTGTTTGGTGGATTAAGGGAAATTATTTTCGACGAAGCGCACAAGTCACGGTACTCTATCCACCCTGGATCGGATAAGATGTACCAGGATCTCAAGGATTATTATTGGTGGCCTAGGATGAAAGGCGACGTTGCTGTTTACGTGAGCAAATGTTTAACGTGCGCTAAGGTCAAGGCAGAATACCAGATGCCTTCGGGACTTCTGCAACAACCTGAGATTCCCAAGTGGAAATGGGAACAAATCTCAATGGATTTTGTTACAAAAATTACCAAGAACGCCAAGAGGCCACGATATGATTTGGGTGATTGTTGACCGCCTAACAAAATCCGCACACTTTCTGCCAATCAAGGAGAAAGACAGTACTAGTAAACTTGCGGAGATTTACATGAGAGAGATCGTAGCACGTCATGGAGTACCACTCTCGATCATCTCTGATAGAGACGGAAGGTTTATGTCAAGGATATGGCAATCCTTCCAAGAATCTTTTGGCTCACAATTGAATCTGAGCACTGCGTTCCATCCGCAAACAGACGGCCAGAGCGAGCGAACGATACAAACCTTGGAAGACATGCTGAGGGCATGTGTTATGGATTCGGGAGGTAGCTGGGATAAACACTTACCTTTGGTCGAATTTTCATACAACAACAGCTACCACACCAGTATTGGTGTCGCGCCATTTGAGGCCCTATACGGACGCAAGTGCCGATCACCACTATGTTGGTCTGACGCAGGTGATAGGCAGCTTGCTGGTCCCGAGATCGTCCAAGAGACGACAGATAAGATCGCGCAAATTCTTAAACGCATCGAAGCCGCTCGCCACAGGCAAAAGGCCTACGCGGATCCAAACCGGAAGCACGTGGACTTCCAAGTCGGAGAAATGGTGTTATTGAAAGTTTCACCCTGGAAGGGGGTGGCACGCTTTGGGAAGCATGGAAAGTTAAATCCGCGCTACATTGGTCTCTCCAAAATTCTGGAAAGAATTGGAACTGTAGCATACAAGTTGGACCTACCTACTGAACTGAATGGTGTTCACGATACATTTCATGTATCCAATTTAAAGGAAAGTCCAACTCAAGTTGACGTTGCCATTCCTACCGACGAGATTCATATTGACGACACGCTCCACTTCGTAGAAGAACCTGTCGAGGTCACAGATTGGAAAGTTAACAAGACCCGCCGGAGCAGTGTCAAACTCGTCAAAGTTCGTTGGAATGCCAGACATGGTCCTGAATTCACATGGGAACGTGAGGACCGGATGAAAGAGAAATACCCCCACTTATTTCCTAGGAACCCTGCTTCTACAAGCAGAACTTAAATTTCGGGACGAAATTTATTTAACGGGGGGAGAATGTGACAACCCGCACTAAACCAGGTATCCGTACAACTTAATTAATGATTAATTACTGCTTAATTACTGTGCTTGTTTGAAACTAGCTGATAAACTGCTACCTGCATACTGATACATGCACTTACTTGCATCATACTTTATATGCTGTCACTACATTATTTACATACGGCACCTTAGTGACAAACATGATGCACAAAAAGCACAGTAGCACTAAACGGATACACAGTGAACATGCTGATATAACCAGCATCAGGCAGATACTGCCTCTAAGGCCTGTTAAGAGCCTCAAATATTTTGGCTACACTGGTAGTGAGTGTAGGGATATAAGGGTTGTGGTACTGCGTCTCTAGGAATAAGATACACTGATTCGGATGTGCCAAAAACGTACTTTAAGTACCAAACACAGCACTTTAATAAACAAACCAGCTTCTAGCTGACTAA
Organism: Helianthus tuberosus; assembly: GCA_030545235.1. Lineage (NCBI taxonomy): Eukaryota > Viridiplantae > Streptophyta > Magnoliopsida > Asterales > Asteraceae > Helianthus > Helianthus tuberosus. Next base: position 19,618 of record JARYGA010058133.1, read on the forward strand.
TAAAGTGCCAGAAAAGGAGAAAATAACACTAGACACTTTCTAAAGTGTTGGGAAAACAAATTGTGTCACTAAAAATGTTAATAACGACACTTTAAAGCGTTACAAAAGGCTTTAACGGATTACTATCCAACCGGACACCCGGACTTTACCCGGAACATGAAAATAGTAATATTTTCACTATTTATATTTTTCTGAGCCAGTTAGGGTCCCTGATTACCCTAACACCCGTCATAATACGTAACATACGACTAAGGAGGTTAACACTTAACAAACATAACTAACCTCCCTAACTAGTACTTAAAAACGAACCAAGACCCCCCCCCCCATAACCGAACTCGGTCACCAAGTGACCCCACCCTTGTACCATGTGATTTTACTAGATCATGTATGCTTAAAATCTAGAGAACATAACTTCCATTGGATAATACCCTCTAATCTTGTCTATAAGTATCACCACATAACACAAGAGTTATTACACTTCACATTTCACAACCCACTCACACTCTCTTGCTCTCTCTACCTCTCGGCCGAACACCCCAGCCCCCATACACCCACCTTCGGCTCTTGATCTCTCCATTCCAACAACATACACACTTCAAGGATCACGTATTAGGAGCCTCGGAGCAAGCGGAACACGAAGGACCTCTACCGTTAGCTTTTATCCACCTCTTTTTCGCCAAAGATCTTCCCTAGCCTTGAGCTAGAGGTTTAATGTTTAAAACTTGTTTTTACACTCATCTAAGGTGGTTAAAAGGAATATTGACGGTTAAATATTGATAACATACATTTTGATGTGTTAAAGTCTACTAAAAACTATAAAAGTGGTGGTTAATAGCTTACAACTTATGTAAAAGATGTAGTATTTGGAATTTGTGTTTATCTAGACCCGATCTATGATGTGGTAGCTCGGATCTCCGTTTAACCCGACTTTGTAAGATCACGGATCTTCACATAAGCTTGTTTTTGGTTACCACAAGGGTTAAAGGGCGAAACTCTACCACACAAGATACATGAACTTGTGTAGAAATATTTTACTTGTGTAAAAGTGATTTAACCGGTAAGATGGTGTTTAAAACTAGCGGATCTACGCATCCGCAAGTGGTATCTTCAAAGAACCACACATTTAAGAAACCATGTATTTTAAAGAAAGGATCTTGCACTAATAAATATGGTTTTATAAACCACAAGTGTGTAAACACTTGTGAAACAAAGAGATCCGACAAAGAAGTAAATTTGTCACTTGTTACTAGAAGTTGTAAAGACGGATTTCTCTAAACACGAGGTTTTTATGAGATTAAAGTTACTTTATATAAAGATCTACATATATAAAGGGTGTTTACACTATAGATTCGGAAAAACTGCAAGTTCATGCGATTATGCGATTTACATACTTGTCGACTAGTTTGATGTGTCGGAAATTGTTTGATTGAATAAAGAAGATTGTTGAATTGATTTGTTAAAAGAAAATGATACGCTTGAAAGCGTGGCCACCTCCAGTTACAGAGGAAACTCTGGCGAAATTTTCTAAAAACCTAACACTTAGACTTTTTACACAACAAGTGTTAGAACTATCTTTGGACATATTTTCAAAACATAAATTTCGCCAGCACTATATTTTACTAAATATTCGGAGGTGGGATTTTCACAAAGATTAACGTGATAGATATATTTGTCACAACACTGTTTATGATTATTTTGTGAAAATACATAAATATTATTTTAGAATAAAAATAATATTTGCGAGCGTTAATGATTCCAAAACTTTACGAACGCTTCCACAAACATATAAGTTACACCGGTAATTACATTACCACAAGATTGATAAAACGTAACTTACGCACATGTATAGTATCCCCCATCCTTGGGAAGAAGTATAACTACCAAGTGTATACGGAACATAAACACGAAATAGTTGTCTAACTATTTCCCAAAGACTTAAACTATATAGCTAAAGCACGGCCGTCCGTCTAATAGAATTAGCACTTGTAGGTCGTTGCACAGCTTACTGTATTGGAGACACTTGGTAGAGACGCGCATTCACTGTGAGTTCATGTCCCCCTTTTCTCTAACTGTTTTCAGTTTACTTAACTGCGGGGGTGAAATACATGTTACTTTGTTTACAAGTACTTTATACACGGTATGAATTACGTAAGGAGGTTTAGATCATGTGAATGGGTAGTTAGAACACCGAGGGACTCGAGCGGTAGATCTATTTGGGTGCAGCGAGCCCAGCTCTAGGGCCAACAGAACGGGCCTCTCGGAGGACCAACAGAACGGACCTGGAGTGACTTGGTACCCAACGCAAAAATCGGCTAGGGTGTGTCTTTCCTACTTGCATTTCACGACATGCTAATGGCCTTGCAAACCATTGGTGATCACAAGTCCTCTTACACTGCTACATACCAGGAAACTTTTATACTTACAAGTGTTTTTACTTACTCACTTGCACATGAACTCGCTCAACATTATTGTTGATTTTTCAACTCACATGTATTTCAGGAAATTAAACGGATCTGGCACGGTATGGAACGTTTTCCGCTGTACTTGTCATGGAGTCATCAGGGTTTAGGGGATGTGTCTCTTTCCTGGACAAGACACAGTCCTTAAACCACGTTTATGTTATGTTTTAATTTGTAAGGTTGTTGAACAAGGTTATGGTTGTTGGTTAAAACAATGGTACTGTATTTTGTTTTCAAAACTTAATGGATGACTTGCATGGTTTTTAAATTCATATAGCTTGTTATGGTTAAGCTATGGTATTAAGAAGTCACACCAAAATTAACCACGCTTCCGCAAAGCCAGGGTGTGACATGATATGGATAAGCTAGAGTGTTTGAATAAATGATTCATGCTAGAAAGTGTAAGGGAAATATTGTTTTGATAATATCTTGCTAAGGTGTTTTGTAGGATAAATGGCTATGTTATCCAAATTATGTTATCCGATTTATGTATATGATTTACGCTAGATATTTTGGGCAAATGTGTGTTCATATTATTTCATGCTAGAATAATCTCATGAAGAACATCATGAATATGTATTAAATATAGTATGAACATATGAAGAACAATTTGAATGTCATGAAAATATTTGAAATATGCCTTGTTTGATCTGACTTAGTGGGAATTTAGACAATAAAACATGTTTATGCATTTTTATTGGCTAGTACATATTATCATGGAAACAAAATTCCATTGGATAGTACTTCTGGAACTGGTTCTAGAAGGATTCTTGTGCACGTATCCGAGGTTGCGACTCGAGACTACGTGATTGCGACTCGAGACCGCCCGGTTGCGACTCGAAACCAGACCATGACAAGTCGAAACCTCCGGTTACGACTCGCAACCAAAACATGACAACTCGAGACTACGGCGGTTGCGACTCGCAACCAAGACATGACAAGTCGAAACCTCCGGTTACGACTCGCAACCAACACATGACAACTCGAGACTACGGCGGTTGCGACTCGCAACCAAGACATGACAAGTCAAAACACCGGTTGCGACTCGAAACTGTGTGTTCTCGAGTCGAGACCTCCTGGTCTCGACTGGGCTGCTTGTCTCCGTTATTGGGCCCAAAATGCGTGGACTGTGCATACCGTTCTATTTGGTTTCTGTGATGCTGTTAACCGTTAATGTGATCTGATAGGCCCAATAACACTTATGATTTGTATGATAGTTGTTGATGTTCACTGTTTAACTGCTTCGTATCAGAATAGGTCCGATAACTTGCTGGATGATCATGTGTTATGTATGATGTGTGCTAGTTATGTGTAGATTATACATGAATACTTGTACCCCAACTTGACCTATATTGGTAACCATGCTAGGACGTGGTGACCAACGTGATCGACCGGGTAATTAATCTACCGAGCAACCCAAGGTGAGTTCACAACCTAAAGCATGTATTCCCGGTGGTTTGGGAAACGGAACTAAAAACAACACTATCCCCTTATGAGGGATACAACTTACTTTTCTTCCCTTGTTATTGGGAACCTTTTAGTTAATTACTGTTTATACGGATTGCAACAAACGGCACTAAACGAAACTCTATCACTTAAAGTCCCTACTACATAATACCGATTAGTCGCCGGGGCCAGGCGAACGGGTTATTAGTTGATAGCGCTATTTAGGTCTTACCAACCTCACACCGTGCCAAGGTATGGGATCGGTCGTGAACTAATGTACTCAGGCATCCGTCAATGATGATAGAACATTGACATCGGGGCACTCTGCGGATACGCAACGGTCACCTAGTGTTCGGTATTGGAAAAACAGTTTAGTCGCTAACTTTTGGGGTAGCTCCCCATGGCATGTATAAACGGATAAATTAACTGGTGAAACAAGTTTTTGGTAATTAAAACTGGACAACTAGTGAACTCACTCAGCATTATTGTTGACCCCTTACTGCATGCTTTGCAGGTAACCAGTGACTCAGGAGCTTGCAGCTTGGGAAGTGTAGTGGTCGTCTAAACCCGCGTGTTGGGTTTCAAATAACTTGAACTATGAACTTTGTTTAAACTATTTTGCCTATGCTTCCGCTATTTACTTAAACTGTTATTTGAACCTAACGTTCGAACTTTAAACTTTGATGCTTACGAACTATTAAGTTGGTGATCATTTTTATTATCACCCAAATACTCAGTATAATTGGTGGCTGGATCCTGGTCGGTCACGCCCTCAAGCGGACGGTACTCCGCAGGTGGAATTTGGGGGTGTGACAGATTGGTATCAGAGCCATTGGTTATAGTGAACTTGGTTTTAAAAAGGAAAGTCTTTTTGAGAAAAACCAGACTATAACCCGTGACTCGTGACGACACTACACTCCAAGGGCAAGACTCGGCATATTAGACCTTATAGCTCGGACTTGTGCTTACATGCTCATTCATCCTACGTTAACTGCTCTATTATACATACTAGTGTGCCTGATTAGATAGATACACTTCCCTCTTCTATCTTATTCTCGCTACGTTACGACATCACACTCATACAGTGTTTTCTAGTTATGAAGACAATGAGTGGACGCGGAAGAGGAAGCGTTAACATGACTCAGGCTCAATTCGCCAACTTGCTCAACACGGTGGCTGCAGCTTTCGCAGCTCACCCTGGAGGTAAACTCGTTGCTATAGGATGTTTAGATCCTACCCCCACATCGTCTTTTCACCTCTAAACCTATTCGCTCCATTTCTCACAACAGGTCAGCCTGCGCCTGCGCAACCACGTGTTTGTACTTTCAAAACCTTCATGGATGGCAAGCCTCTCCCTTTCAACGGCACTGAGGGTGCCATAGGCCTTCTGCATTGGATTGAAAAGGCCGAAGCTGTCTTTGCCGTCTGCGAGTGTCCCCCTGCTAACTGGGTTAAGTACGCAACTGGCACGCTTGAAGGAAACGCGCTTTCATGGTGGAAAGCACAGATTCAGATGCTTGGTCTGGAAACTGCTAATGCTACGGCATGGGAAGATTTCAAGGACATGATCAAAGAGGAGTACTGTCACAGGGATGACATCCACAAACTCGAGAACGAGTACTATGCGCTCAAGATGGTCGGATCAGAGATTGAGACCTACACTAAGCAGTCCAATGACTATGCTGCACTTTGCCCAAACATGTCCCAACCTATGTATCGAAGGGTCGAATTGTACATCAAAGGCTTGGTCCCAGAAATCAGAAGTCATGTGACCTCAGCCAACCTCAATACCATACAGCCTGTGGTTCGTCTTGCTCACAAACTCACCAATCAGGCTGTGGAAGAGGGCAAGCTGCCCAAGAGGATCGGTACTACTGCTGGAACTTCTGGCGATAACAAGCGAAAGTGGGATGGAAATCAGGGAAAGGATGCTAACCCCACTCAGGCCCCAGTTCAACAAAGGAAGAGTGAAAACAACAAGGGCCCTCAGCAACAGGGTGGCTATCGAGGAAACCACCCTAAGTGTAACAAATGTAACCGACATCATAGTGGGCCATGTGGAAAAGGTCAGTGTCAGCGATGCAACAAGATGGGGCACGAAGCCAAAGACTGCCGAAGCCAGTTCCCAGCTAGGCAGAATCAGCAACAACCACAGCAACAGCAGCAGCAAGGAAACAACCGTGGATGCTTCAAGTGTGGAGCAACGGGGCACATGCGAAAGGATTGCCCTGAACTGAATCAAAACAACAACAATCAGGGTGCTGGGAACAATAACAACAATACTGGAAATGGTGCTAGAGGAAAAGCTTTTGTGATTGGAGCTGGGTAAGCAAGGAATGACCCCAACGTTGTGGCGGGTAAGTTCCTACTCAATGATCGTTATGTTTCCGTACTGTTTGATTCCGGAGCAGATGCTAGTTATGTATCCCTACGTATTAGAAAGAAACTTAAGCTCACTCTTACGCCGCTAAGCTCTAAGCACACCGTTGAAATAGCTAATGGTAGAAACCTCGAGGCCTCACACATAATTCGTGACTGCAAATTAGAGTTGTCTGGTCAAACCTTCCGTATCGATCTTTTCCCCATCGTTCTTGGAAGCTTCGACGTCATCATTGGTATGGATTGGTTATCCAAACATCGAGCTGAAATCCTCTGCCAGGAGAAAGCTATTCGTATTCCCCGTCCCCCTGGCAAACCTCTTATAGTTCAAGGCGACAAGAGCGGAGAAGTCACAGGCATCATTTCATTCTTAAAGGCCCAGAAGTATCTACGAAAAGGGCACACCGCCATCTTAGCACTCATTACCGACACACAGAAAATGGAAAACAGGATTGAAGATTTTCCAGTTGTACGCGACTATCCTGAGGTATTCCCGGAGGAACTACCTGGACTCCCTCCTCACCGTCAGGTCGAATTTCAAATCGAGCTAGCTCCCGGAGCAGCGCCTATAGCTCGTGCACCTTATCGATTAGCCCCCGCGGAGCTCAAGGAGCTTTCTACTCAACTACAAGAACTTTTGGACAAAGGTTTTATCCGTCCTAGTTCATCACCCTGGGGAGCCCCAGTGCTCTTCGTCAAAAAGAAAGATGGCTCATTCCGAATGTGCATTGACTACCGCGAACTTAACAAGGTTACCATCAAGAATCGTTATCCACTTCCCCGTATCGACGACCTGTTCGACCAGCTGCAAGGGTCGAGCTATTATTCCAAGATTGATCTGCGATCGGGTTATCACCAGCTGAGAGTTCGCGATGAGGACATCTCTAAGACTGCTTTCAGAACCCGCTATGGTCACTACGAATTCCTTGTTATGCCTTTCGGAATGACCAACGCACCTGCAATCTTCATGGATCTCATGAACCGAGTATGCAAACCCTACCTCGACAAGTTCGTGATCGTATTCATCGACGACATCCTAATCTACTCAAAGAGCCAAGAGGAGCATGAACAACACCTACGCCTTATTCTCGAACTTCTTCGCAATGAGCAACTGTACGCCAAATTCTCGAAATGTGATTTCTGGCTTAGAGAAGTCCATTTCCTTGGACACATCGTCAATCAGGAAGGGATTCATGTTGACCCTGCTAAGATTGAGTCCATTAAGAATTGGCCTGTGCCTAAGACTCCGACCGAAGTTCGCCAATTCTTGGGATTGGCGGGATACTATCGAAGATTTATCAAGGGATTCTCTAAGATCGCTCAACCACTTACGACACTCACTCAGAAGGGTGTTGCTTACAAATGGAGCGATGCTCAGGAATCTGCCTTCCAGGAACTAAAGAAGAACCTTTGTAGTGCTCCTATCCTCTCCTTACCCGAAGGTACCGACGACTTCGTCGTTTACTGCGACGCTTCTATTCAAGGACTTGGCTGCGTACTGATGCAACGCGAGAAAGTTATTGCTTACGCCTCGCGACAACTCAAGGTCCACGAACGGAACTATACGACGCATGACTTAGAATTTGGAGCTGTGGTCTTCGCGCTCAAGCTTTGGAGACACTACTTGTACGGCATCAAGTGCACGATTTACACTGATCACAAGAGTCTCCAGCACATAATGGGACAAAAGGAGTTGAATATGCGGCAACGCCGATGGGTCGAACTCCTAAATGACTACGAGTGTGCAATCAAATATCACCCAGGCAAGGCTAATGTGGTAGCCGATGCCCTCAGCAGAAAGGAGACCAAACCCAAGCGTGTTCGTGCCTTACAGCTCACTATCCACTCGAACCTCCCTAATCAAATTCGGAATGCTCAGGTTGAAGCATTGAAAGCCGAGAACATCAGGGCTGAGTCTCTACGAGGATCGAGACAACGATTGGAACAAAAAGAAGACGGTGCTTACTACGTAGCCGGACGCATATGGGTTCCGCTTTATGGGAATTTACGTGACCTGGTGATGGATGAAGCCCACAAGTCCCGTTACTCAGTACATCCGGGTTCAGATAAGATGTACCACGACTTGAGGGCTACCTATTGGTGGCCTGGCATGAAAGGCCACATAGCAACCTATGTCAGGAAATGTTTGACTTGTGCAAGGGTCAAGGCTGAGTATCAGAAACCATCAGGCCTACTCCAACAGCCAGAGATTCCGCAATGGAAATGGGAGCAGATTTCCATGGATTTTGTTACTGGCCTGCCTAGGTCTCAGCGCGGAAATGACACCATTTGGGTAATAATGGATCGCTTAACTAAGTCTGCACACTTTTTGGCTATCAAAGAAACAGACAAGTTCTCTACCCTAGCAGAGGTATACTTAAAAGAAGTGGTTTCGAAGCACGGAGTGCCTACCTCTATTATTTCTGATCGCGACGCGCGTTTTACTTCTGAGTTGTGGCAAGCCATGCACAAATCTTTTGGCTCACGTTTAGACATGAGCACCGCTTATCACCCGCAAACAGATGGGCAGTCTGAACGCACCATCCAAACCCTCGAAGACATGCTCAGGGCATGTGTGATCGATTTTGGCAAGAATTGGGAGAAGCACCTACCGTTGGTGGAATTCTCCTACAACAACAGCTACCACACCAGCATTCAGGCAGCACCCTTTGAGGCATTGTACGGCCGTAAATGTCGATCGCCTCTCTGTTGGGCTGAGGTTGGTGACAGCTAGATCACAGGCCCGGAACATGTAGTCGACACCACAGAAAAGATTGCCCAGATTAGGCAACGCATGGCGGCAGCTCGTGACCGTCAAAAGTACTACGCTGATAAAGATAGGAAACCGCAAGAGTTCCAGGTTGGTGAACGGGCTCTACTTAAGGTCTCACCCTGGAAGGGTGTGGTTCGTTTTGGAAAACGGGGCAAGCTTAATCCGAGATATGTCGGACCCTTTGAAGTCACCGAAAAGATCGGTACGGCCGCTTACAGATTGAATCTGCCTGAAGAACTGAGTGCTGTGCACAACGTCTTCCACGTGTCTAATCTGAAGAAGTGCCTGTCAGATGAAACACTCGTCATTCCTTACAAGGAACTTACTATTGACGAACAGCTACACTTTACTGAGGAACCGGTTGAGATCACGGATCGTGAGATCAAAACCCTCAAACGTAGCCAGATACCCCTCGTGCGAGTTCGTTGGAACTCACGCCGTAGCCCAGAGTTTACCTGGGAGCGGGAAGACCAGATGAAGCGCAAGTATCCCCAGCTGTTCCCAAATGAAACCCCCAGCACTGAAGCTACAACTGAATTTCGGGACGAAATTCCAAACTAACGGGGGGATGATGTGACACCCCGTTGAAACGCCCTCACTTTTACTAGCTTGTCAGTGGCTGCCTTAACTTTCGGGACGAAAGTTCTTAAAACTTGGGGATAATGTGACACTCTAGGTTTTTCCGAGTGAACACCTTGTAATTTCGTTAGGCGTATATATGTGTTATTAAATGAAAAGTTGCGTTTTACCTTAATGTGCTATGTGTGGTATGTATATATATAATGTGTGGTATGTATATAGATATATATGTGTGAACCGAACCCGACTCGAGACCACTCGGTCTCGAGTAAACAAAAACGGTTGGGCCGGATTGGGCCATATACCCCCCTTCGAGCCCACTCGGAACCATTGTAGGGTGCACCACCCAAACCGAGTATAAAACCCATGCCCAAGCCCTCCTTCTCTCATTTGACACTCCCACCATTCACACACCCTCCTACATTCCTCCAAACCACTAAAACCCCAACAATCAAGCTCACCTCCTCTCCTCTCCCTCTCTCGGATCTAACCGGCGACAACAAAAGGGGCTCCCGGATCATCTCGGATTAGCTCATCATCACCACTCGGAACTTAGTCCATCAATCCTTCACACCTCTTCATCTAGCCGGTTAATGCCTTTAGTTATTAGGTTAAAAATGATGATTTATGATATATAGAAACTATGTGATTTGTTGGATGTTTGAAGGAGTATATTGCTTATTAGATAATAGATTGTTATCAATGTTTGAATGATGAATTGATGAACAATGTGTTTTATTCATAAACCTTATGAATGCCTTGAAATAACTATATGATATGGATAAGCTAGAGTGTTTGAATAAATGATTCATGCTAGAAAGTGTAAGGGAAATATTGTTTTGATAATATCTTGCTAAGGTGTTTTGTAGGATAAATGGCTATGTTATCCAAATTATGTTATCCGATTTATGTATATGATT